>LDKF01000232.1:22237-65918 GCA_001026735.1 Rotylenchulus reniformis | reverse complement strand
CTCACATCTGAATGGTGATAGCTCATAGCTCAGGATATTTCCTTTGTTAGAAATTCAAAATCAGGGTAAACGGCAAAAAATACCCTGATTTGAGGGGTAGTTTACCCGGTTAACAACACCATTTTCCGGGCCACGATTTACCCCGTATTTTAAAAAACGGAAAGGTGTCTTTTATTCCGAAATCAGGGTAAAATTTTAACCTATTCCAGAGCAGGGTAAACGGCCATTGGGAGTAAATAGCACCGTTTTTTATGATACGAGCCCCGAAAGATCCGTTCCTTTCCTCTTTAGCAGATGATGCGTTCAAACCCGTGGGCTCGTTGACCTTCCGCATTGACAACTTCCGCGAGTTCAGCAACAGTCCTCCCGAGGAGCTGACCAGTGTGCGCCACTGCGATGCCAAAGTCAGTGTGCGCGGACTGACCTTTGGGCTGGCCGTCTGCCCGGTTCGACGAGTGTCCATGAAGGACCCGGCGCAGGAATACAATAGCATGGGGATCATTGTGACGTGCAAGAAGAACGCCAGTGGATGTGATGTGAAAGGTGGGAAAATCCAAATAATTAAGATGTGGACAGGGCCCTAACGAGCCCGACCATTTTATTTAACAATGAGGGGGTTAGGTCGAGCAGTGTTCTAGGGTTAGTCGAATTTTTTTATAAAGTAATTCATTGGTGTGATCTTCGTAATTGTATATTTCTAAGATTTTTGAAATGGAAATGCTCTATTTTTGCACCTATATATGCTCAAACGGTGCTATGTCGTTTCCTCAAAACATCATAATGGACGTTTCCTCAAAATCCATCAAAACTCTAAAATGCGCAGTACCTATATACAAAATATCTACAAGAACAAAACCCAAAAACATTAACCAAATATTAAAATACTGAGTAAATTTAATATTAATAAATACAGTTTAAAAAATAAATTTTAAAAAATAGGCCAAAGGGAAATTCTTCATTTTTATATTATGAATTAAAACGATAAAAAATTTATTGGGTTGTTTTTAAAATCATAAAGCCTACGGTAAATTTAAGCATTTTATTATTTTTCTATGTTTTTCATATTTTATATTTTCATTGATACCTAAAAGTTTTAAGAATGGTGCCTATAGGCCATAATTAAGAAGAATTAAGAAGTACTCTTTTCTATTTATTTTGTATTTATTTTCTAAATTTTAATACGGTTTTTTTTGGTAATTTTGTCCTGGTGCATTTTTTGTTCTTGTAGATATTTTGTATATAGGTATGCGCATTTTAGAGTCTTGATGGATTTTGAGGAAACGACCATTTTGATGGTTTTTGAGGAAACGTCCCAATTTGTATATTTTGGGGTTTTGATGGATTTTGAGGAAACGCCCATTATGATGATTTTGAGGAAACGACCCAGCACCGCTCAAACAACCTCATTTTTTATTGAAAGAAGTGGGGAATTTTTTGGAAATTAATGCATTTTCACAAAATGGTTATTTGGCGATAATTTAATAGCAAATAACGTAAACTCACCAGTTTCCGTACATCAAACCAAAGAAATACTTTAAAAAAGTTAAAAAAAAGAACGCCAGAAAAATTCCCGAACTGAAGCTTATAAATTCTTTAAGAATAAGGCGTACCATTTTTTCCAGTACAATTATTTGGACAGCTTATTTTAGAGAGACTATTGTGTATTTTTGAGCTAATAAGTAATCAAATAAATTTATTTTAGAGGAAAATATTTTCTTGCCTCTCCAATAACAGGCGATGGCTCCTGGAGCTGTTTGGCGTCTATGAGCTTTCAATTCAAGGCATCCTCCAAATCCAGAGGGTTCACGCACAAGTTCTTCTACAGCAAAGAGAAATCGTCGTTGGAATGGCATGCTGACAAGCCATTGTGCTTTGAATTTGAAGTGGGTGTTGAATACGAATAGATAACCTATAAATTCTAATAGACCCCCTGGCCCGTATGTTAAAAAACGGTGCCGTTTACCCCTAATTTACCCTGATATTAGGGTATTTTTTTAAGATATGGAGTAAAAATCCCCTTGCATGCGCAGTTACCCGTTTACCCCGCATAGGAGCAGGGTAAAAATTTTACCCCGATTTCGGGGTAAACGGCACCTTTTCCGTTTTTAAGATACGGGGTAAATCGAGGCCCAGAAAATGGTGCTGTTTACCCGGATAACCTACCCCCAAAAAACAGGGTATTTTTAAGATACGGATTTACCCCAATTTTGGTGCTGTTTACCCCGATTTTCTGGTAAAACAGAACTTTTAAGATACGGGCTGCGGGGTCTCATTTTTCAACCCCTCTGCAGAGAGGCGGTTCATTGGAGAGGGGCTCCTAATGGGAGGGAGCACTTAATATGACTTAATAGTTTTTATAAAACGACACCATTTTTTTAAATTTTACAGTATTTAATGGACACAAAGAACGGATTTTACAACGACAATAGCGATACGCTGGTGCTGATCGCCGAAATCTCGGTGGATGCGCCCGTGGGGATATTGTAAGTGTCACTTACTTACATTAAATATATATGTATTAGTATGTAGATCTTTGGAAGTAGCATCCATATATTTTTTTTACCTGATGGTCCCAGAAAAAAACCTATTGGTGTTCCGAAAAATAAAAAACTGTTATTTCTTTGCAAACATTCAATTGGAGCTTTTCTGGTGCGCCGGAAATGAATTTGAACTCCTTTTTCATAAATTACAATATCAGACATGTTTCTGGCATCTCTTATCAAGATTATCAAAATTTCCATGCTTTAAAACCAAAATGGTTAATATGTTGAATGCGATTTTCTTTGTCATGCATGCGGAAAGCCAACATCCCCAAAAAAAACTAAAAGGTCAATAATTCAGAAATATTTTTCTACAATTATTTTCTTTATAGGTTTTGGCGTATTAAGCTTTTTTAATTTTGTTGACCAAGTGATAGTTTTGACAGCACCGATGACCCAAATGAGAGCACCGATGAACCGTGCTTAAAGCACTTGGATAAAATATTTGAAAAATTTATTTTCTCGGCAATTTGTTAACCATTGGCTAGATTTTCGGGAAATTTTATTTGTTTTTTCTTATCAGTTAATCAAATTCGAACTGTCCCTTGTTAGTATATGTATTCCTCCACCTTTCACAATTTTCCATGTTCTTCGAGTTCAATTCCTAGCAAAGGTGCAGGAAATTGTTATACGACTTTGCGCCTCTCGCTATAAATCGATTCAAATCAAAGCTAAGAATGGGTTTGTTAATAATTTTGGCCAGATTCAATGGACCAATTTGGATGAGGTTGGGCTCATTTTGTAGCTGATTTTTTTTCTTGATCTATTTTTGACACCAAACACATTTCTCAGGTTTTCATTTTTTAGTTATAACGAAAATCGCTTCAATATATTTCAACAAAAAATGGATTTCAAAACTGACTGTATTTTAGCTCATTCCCGTTTTTATTTATTCCATTCATTGCGCAGGGAATTGCCAAAGATGGACACTATCCAGGTGAACGAGGAAACGGTGGAAGTCAACAAAAATGTAATTTTTGTCATTATTATGATTTCTAAGCGACCACTAAGTTATAATCTATTTTTTCAAACACAAGTTTAGGATGTGTCTTACATGTTTTGGATAGCTTTGAAGCATTTTAAAAACATCTATCTCGGATTTTTGGGCCAAGTTTCTTTGCAAAAACCAATAAAATGTGGAAAATTGTTTTTTATATCCTGGCCATAAAAAATTCCAATTTTTGAAACAATATTTTGAGGCAAAATCTGTCCCTCAATAATTTCTTTTATTCTTTGCTATAGTTTTTAAACGAATTTAATATAGCCGCGAATATATTTCAGGTAGGTTTTCATCTATTTGAGATAAAATCTAAAATATTTTTGGGTTTTGAGCACCTAAAATCCGGTCCCTACAATTTACAAAATCATTTGTTAGCTGTTGGCCGTGCACTCCCGCTACTTCCGCAACCTGTTCTGCAACGAACAATACACCGAGGGACAGAGTGGTGAGTGCAAAGTGAACATCGAGGCACCGGCCACCGTGGAACATTTTAAGCGGATGGTGGACACAATGAGCCCGATGAACAAACCATTGAGTGGTATTCTTCATGATTTTTTCGTTTAAATTTTATGGATTTTTAAAATTCCAAGCTATTTTTTTCGCAAAAAGTTCAAATATAACAAAAGAATTTATAATTATTTTCATATCGTTTTGCACCATATTCATTTATATGGTTTAAATTTTGTAAAAAAAACTCAAATTTTTGGCGGGAAATTAAGTTCAATGTTGCACCAAAAAGTATAAGCACCAAACCAAATACGGTATGTATATATGACATACAGGAGCTGGGTCGTTAAAAAGGCCCAATATGGCCAGTCTGCATTTTTAAGACTTGCTAGGCCAATAGTATAAAAGGCAAACTTCGCATAATTTTATGCTCTATCTTCTAATATTTTTAGCTCTATCGTCTGATATTTTTATCTTTTCGAAATCTGGCAAAAATAGGTTTTTTCACAAAAATTTCGATTGGCCATCGAAAAATGACACTATCAGACGATAGAGCCTAAATCCTGCGCAAGTTTGCTTTTTATACTTTTGGTTTAGCAAGTCCTAACAAATGTTTTGGCTAGACTGGCCATATGACACACACAATGAATGACCAGCAGGTAAAGAGGCCTAAAAGGAATCGAAGCAAGAATACCTAGTCATCTTTGAAGACTAAATCTATTTTTATATTAGTCAGCACCCAGAAATTGGACATGGGGAATGGGATACCCGGTCATTTGCGCGCGATTCATTATAAATTATAAGTCAGTTAAAACTCAACCTAAAGGGTCGAATTGGTGTTAAAAATAGAGAAAAAAATTAGCTATAAAGTCCCATCCAAATTGGCCCAAAATACATGGTTTTGGCCAAATTCTGTGTATTTCGGTCACAAGTTTTTTCGCATTGGACAAATTTGTAGGAACTTAGGCTCATTTGTAGCTAATTTTTTGCCCTATTTTTGACACCAAATTCGCTTTTCTAGATTGCGATTAAACCGATTAGACCCTTTTTTTGAGAAGTTTCATAATAAAATTTCTCATTATAAAATCTAAAAAAAATTTTACGCTGATTGTATATATCTTGGCAATTACATACACAACAGGCTGGGATCCACTTTCAGATGAATGCATTGAGGGTGTCTTGCATTTGGCCAACCAATTTCTAGTGGCCGATGTCGAGGGCAAATGTGTGGAATTTTTGAGGGAGAAAAGCACAAAATCGGCACTGTTCATATACCGCTTGGCCGACAAATATGGGTATACCGCGCTAAAGGTGAAAAACAATTTTTGTAATTTCCATATCCCCCCCCCACCCTCTGGAGGATGTGGAGGATGCTTATTTTAGACTTTTAGAGGGGTTTTTTGAAAGCTAGAGGTAGCAAGAAATCTTCCTTAGCTGACTAAAAGATTTAGATTTCAAATTTAAAAGATCGAAACTCTACATTTTATTCATCTGTAATAAATCAATTTCATGCGAAAACGTAGGGTAATAATTGCTTAAAAATTAATTAAGATACATAACAAAAATTAAAATAAAAGGTGCTAATACAATATTGCAGGGATTCTTATTATAAAAGGGATGTTTATTTTTTTTCAACCCCCTCCTCTGGGGGATGCGCACTATAGAAGGGATGCTTATTTTAGAGACAATACGGCAATGGTCAATTTTCTGGTTCAGAACGATGTGCTGAACAATTTGGACATCCCGGACTGTTTGATGTCCAAGGCCAACATGGCGGAATATGTCCAGTTGGGGTCCAATGCTGCGGAAGAATTCATGGCCCGATGCGAGGAATATTTCCCTCCAAGATTCTGATTTTCATTTAAACAATTACATTGGTCAATCGGACAACCTAACATCGTTATAATAATTATTTATCTATCACTGAAATATTTTTTGCCATTTTAATATGGATAAATAGCTTTTATTTATTGGCTTATACTTATGATCATTTAGTTATGGTATTATTCAATATGCAAAAAGTTTTTTTCAAAAAAATTTAAAAAAGAATAATACAATATTTTTACAAAATAGTTCTATGGTAAATTGAGGAATTCTTATATTTTTCCACATTGGCAATTTTTGTTTTCATATTTTATGGGGAATGGGATATTTTGAGGCAGGCCGATTTGACCCAATGATATTGATAAATAGGGAATGGTGAATTATGCAAATGCATTTTTTCCTGATATCAGAAGTACGCATTACACAAACATCAGGAAATTGGATTACGAATTTGAAATTTTTCCCATTTAATATGTCACATTGATGGATGGATGGCAAGGCCGATCAGCATTGATCCGCGCCGCCGATCATGAAAAATTCTCATGCATATTCATTCATCTATGGCAGTCATTTACTAGTGTCCAAGGCAATTAGGTATAATACATCTCTGTGCATATAAGGGTGTCATAGTCCAAAAAAATCATTCTCATATACTAGTACTATCGGCAGGGGCTGTTTCATAAAATTATTTTTAAAAAATTATAAAATTACAAAAAGAATCTCTGCATTCCGAAATTCATTAACTTTATTAGAAAATTTGTAATAAGTTCGCCTTAAAAATAATGGAATTTTCGAATTTTGGATATTTGGCGTTTGCTTTGGCAGTGGCAATTTCCTGACTTTTGCTATTTGTGACCAATTCAAATGAACTTTGGCCTGTTTTGTAACTAATTTTCTGTGCTACTTTTTAACCTAAAAGCATTTCTTAAAAAAATTTTTTGGTCCGGATTTATAGCCTCGGTACTAAAGCGTCCTTTACTATGGGGAAGTGCTTCGTCCATTTGAAAATGATTATTTTTCGCAACGAAACGCTTTAGGATTATATATACAATGATTGGAAAATGGGGGTTAACCCCATAATATCACCTTCCAAAATATCACCACCCAAAATATCACCAATGCAAATAACCTTTAAAAATGTGATGTGTTATATTTATATTATTCCTAATTCTGTTGTCTATCTTAATAATTTATTTTTTTTAATTATTTCCACCACGATGCTTATGTAATTTTTTTTGCTCTTTCATTTTTGAATCTATTTTATAAATTCATATTTTTGCATAGATAATTGAGAATGGCAATTTTCATTAAATCGCAGAAAGGCTCCCTAAAATTACTCCACGAGGGATATGCATACACAAGATACAAAGCTGGAAAACCATACTGGCGGTGTGACCAGTGGAAATCAGCGAAATGTCCTGGATGTGCCACCACAAACACAGAAAACGAAGTGACTGTCACCAAGGAACATAACCACGCACCAAGTCCAACGCGCAATGAATGTCTAATTATAAAACACAATGTCAAAGGAAGCGCAACAGGTTTCAATAATTTTTATTAGTCTCGGAAAAAATAAAAATCAGTTGTTAAATATAATAAAATCATTTTTTCTCATGCATGCATATTCATTCATCTATGGCAGTCATTTACTAGTGTCCAAGGCAATTAGGTATAATACATCTCTGTGCATATAAGGGTGTCATAGTCCAAAAAAATCATTCTCATATACTAGTACTATCGGCAGGGGCTGTTTCATAAAATTATTTTTAAAAAATTATAAAATTACAAAAAGAATCTCTGCATTCCGAAATTCATTAACTTTATTAGAAAATTTGTAATAAGTTCGCCTTAAAAATAATGGAATTTTCGAATTTTGGATATTTGGCGTTTGCTTTGGCAGTGGCAATTTCCTGACTTTTGCTATTTGTGACCAATTCAAATGAACTTTGGCCTGTTTTGTAACTAATTTTCTGTGCTACTTTTTAACCTAAAAGCATTTCTTAAAAAAATTTTTTGGTCCGGATTTATAGCCTCGGTACTAAAGCGTCCTTTACTATGGGGAAGTGCTTCGTCCATTTGAAAATGATTATTTTTCGCAACGAAACGCTTTAGGATTATATATACAATGATTGGAAAATGGGGGTTAACCCCATAATATCACCTTCCAAAATATCACCACCCAAAATATCACCAATGCAAATAACCTTTAAAAATGTGATGTGTTATATTTATATTATTCCTAATTCTGTTGTCTATCTTAATAATTTATTTTTTTTAATTATTTCCACCACGATGCTTATGTAATTTTTTTTGCTCTTTCATTTTTGAATCTATTTTATAAATTCATATTTTTGCATAGATAATTGAGAATGGCAATTTTCATTAAATCGCAGAAAGGCTCCCTAAAATTACTCCACGAGGGATATGCATACACAAGATACAAAGCTGGAAAACCATACTGGCGGTGTGACCAGTGGAAATCAGCGAAATGTCCTGGATGTGCCACCACAAACACAGAAAACGAAGTGACTGTCACCAAGGAACATAACCACGCACCAAGTCCAACGCGCAATGAATGTCTAATTATAAAACACAATGTCAAAGGAAGCGCAACAGGTTTCAATAATTTTTATTAGTCTCGGAAAAAATAAAAATCAGTTGTTAAATATAATAAAATCATTTTGTAAGTCTCAGGATTTTAGATAAAAATTTCTGGATTTTAATTCAGAAAATTAATTAGTAATTTTGAGTTAATTAAAAACTTATGCATTTCAATTTTTTATTTTTTAGTCCAAGCGAATGCTCCGCGAGCTATAGTCAAAAATGCTTTGGAAGGAGCAAGTGAAGGCGCAAAAATCCATCTGCCAAAGTCAGTCAACAAAGCAATGGGAATTGGGCCAGAAGAAATCCTGCAATCATTAGCAGAGGTCCAAATTCCAGCCTAACTCCGTCGAACACGTACAGCGTTCCGTGAAGAATTTTTGCTGGATGACACTGGTCCGCAGGATCCACAAAGGATTATCGTATTTGGCAGTCTGACTGACATCAACCGGCTTTGTTCGTGTCCAACGTGGCTGGCTGATGGCACTTTCAAATCAGTGCCTTTACTGTGGTATCAACTTTGGGTCATCCATGGTCATTACAAAGGAAAGGTATGGGGAATGAATGGGAATAGAGAATAAAAATCCAAAAAATAGGTGTTGCCATTCGTCTACTTTTTACTTCCATCGAAGACAGAAGCAATATATGTCAGGGAACTCCAATTGCTTATCCCCCATATGCCGCATACATCAAATGCAATACTTATTGATTTTGAAGTCGCCGAATACAATGCCCTTCGTCACTGTTTCCCTGAAATCAGGATAAAAGGCTGCCACTTTCATTTTTACACAAAGTATATGGCGGAACATCCAGAAGAAAGGACTTTCAGCAGCTTATTAAGTAAATTTTTAAAAATAATTCAATAATAATAAATGTAAGGGAGGATGCCGATCTTCGCATTTTACTCAAATGCTTCTCTGCCTTAGCTTTTTGCAGCATTGAGCACATTCAAGATCGCTTTTACGGCTTGGCTGAGCTTTTGTTTGAACATCGTGGCGATGATGACAGCAACTCAAGTGATTTTTTTTAGCAATTAAACATTTATCAAAAAATTAATTATTTAGGATTTTCTGGACTATTTTGAACGAACTTGGGTGGGATGAGCTATAGTTCGACCTCATTTTCCCTTGGAAATGTGGAATAGTAAAAATACTACGCTTGAAAATTTACCGAGAACTAATAACAGTGCCGAGAGCTGGCACCGCACATTCAATCGTATCTTCAGGTTTTTTATTTCAATATTGTCCGAGTTTGAAAAAATAAATAAATCATATGATCATATTTTTAAGAATATTAGCAAATCTTAATTATTTAAAAAAATTTAATTTTCTGGATTTTTTCGGCTCCCAATCACAGTTATTTAAACTCATCAATTATAAGCATAATTCTTTTTTAAGCTCAAACCACCCCAATCAAGCTCGTTGAAGCACTGTTGGCGGTACAGGTCCGAGTTGATCTCCTGTGTGTGCGGATTGATGCTGGCCAAGAAGTCCCTCTGTGCTCGCGTCCCGAATATCGTGAAAGCAACCAGCGCATCCTCAACACGATTGGCCGTTACAATGAGCTCCATCCGGGGGATTATTTACGAATTCTTTCGCACTATGTCCATTTTGGGGAATGATCATGATCAAGGTCGATTTTTAGTTGTTATATTTCATTAAGAAATTTGTTCTGTTCGATTTCATTAAATAGAAATTTATTGATACATATTTTTATTTTGAAAAGATTTAAAACCGATGATATGTAATAAAAATAAAAAAAATAAATTTACTTACTTATTTCACGCATTTGTTTTTACGTTGATATTTTGGGTGGTGATATTTTAGGTGTGGTGATATTTTGGGTGGTGATAATTTGGAAGGTGATATTATGGGTTGACACCGCAAAATGGAATTGTTATTCACCATTATAATGATGAGGAATTTCTTCCTTATTAGTTTTTTACCAGGAAATTAATAGCTGACAAAAATCGAAATTTTTGTTCCTATATATTCCAGCTTCTGAATAAAAATAAGTTCAATTTCTTTTGCATACATAATCAAATAATCATAAATAAATAAACATAATCGGCAACCAATTTTTATTAAATACTTTTGCGCATAATCCTATTTGGCCAAAAATTTCCGACTGTTTGCATACTTTTTATATGAGCATTTCTTGTCTAAAAACTATAAAATCGTAAAACATTACATATTGGGGTGACCGGAAAGTTCTGTCATAGTAGAAGGAAATTTTTAAAATCTCAATGTTTCATTTAACAACCCATTATGAATTTGGTGTCAAAATGAAAGCTTGGTGTCCTGATTCTAATAGAATTTTTCAAAAAATTTCAGCTTCATTTTATCCTGTCGAAAAATGGTTTGTAAGCAAGTCAACTCAATGTGTATAAATTTTATTTAATTTATAAAATAAGTAAAAACGCTGAGGAAAAAAGAATATCCATATCAGGCATAGACAATCAAATGTGGAGAAATTGAATCTAACCTTAAAAAAACGCTTCATTATAAATTTTGAGGTGTTTCGAGACCTTCAAAATTATGATCAAATTTCATTCTTTCCCCTGAAAATATTATTTTACAATTAAAGCAAGTATATTTAATATACAATTTTTACTTGTCTCATCTAACTCTATCGATTAGTAAATAAAACAACCGATAAAATTCATTTTGCGCAAAATTCACTTTTTCGATTATACTCTACAAGGCGATTTTTTAGAAGATAGAAAATTTCAATATTATTTTATAATTTTTATTAAAGCCTTTGTATCCTATTCGATAGAGCTCGGCGAGTTGAGCAAGCTAATGTTATAAAAAATCCATTTTTAATTGGCAAAAAAGTGAGTTTCTATAGATAGATTTATATTTGTCGCTAATGGGGGCAAAAGGGTTACAGATCATTTTTCGACAGGATAAAATGAAGCTAAAATTTTTTGAAAAATTCTATTAGAATCAGGACACTTCAAGCTTTCATTTGACACCAAATTCATAATGGGTTGCTAAATGAAACATTGAGATTTTAAAAATTTCTTTCCACTATGATAGAACTTTCCGGTCACCCCAATAATTGATTTCATGAATTTTTTTTTATTAGCAGACTACTCTGTATATACAACAATGACAACTGAAGTAAACTCTACCTCAACTCTAACCGAAATGACCAAAAAGGAGGACACAGGTATGTAAATCTGGGCAATCTTTCGGAATTGTGGTCCCGCGTAAAAAATCAATAATTTGAGCTGTCAATAAACTGGGCTGAAAATTCACACCCTAGTGTTTTTTTGGGTGCTGATTACGAATCTGAGCTCCGATTTTGTCCATGATGAATCAATCTATGATTATTTGTTGTGTTGATTTTTCAAAAATTTGGTTTTGTATTTGCTATTGAGTTTTTGCTCATTTTAACCAACTCAATAATGAAATTTGTTTGTTTTTACATTTTTTTATTATATTGCTAACCTGGTTAAATTTCATTTTTCACAATTTTCTCCTAAAACATCGTTCCAAAATGGAATATCAAGGCACTTGATGAAAAATCAAAAATTTGACAAAAAAAAAATCATAGATTTGATTCATCATGGACAAAATCGGAGCTCAGATTCGTAATCAGCATCTCAGAAAAACCTAGTGTGCGAATTTTCAGACCCGGTTATTGATTTTTTTCCGCGGGACCACAATTCCGAAAGATGGCCTAAATCTGAATATTGGGTGAATAAAAACCCGGATTTTTTTAATGGAATGGTTGATTTCCCATTCAATTACTAGAAAAAATATGGAAAAAAGCGGCCGGCACCCCCAAATCAATAAAAATGGAAATTTCCAGTGCAGAAGTTGAAACAATTTGAACATACACTCCTAATTTTTTCTAAAGTCGAAAAAAATTTTCAAGCTATTGACAGATCCTTAATGATTACATAAGTTTTACCTGCCAAAAGGGTTCCTTCTTCATTCCTCAGATCCATTCAAGTCCGTGGGCTCGCTGACCTTCCGCATCGACAACTTCCGCGAGTTCAGCAACAGTCCTTCCGGGGAGGAGACCAGCATGCGCCACTGCGATGCCAAAGTCAGTGTGCGCGGACTGACCTTTGGACTGACCGTCTACCCGGTTCTGTTCGTGTCCAATCAAATGGGGATCATTGTGAAATGCGAGAATGCCAGTGGATTGAAAGGTGGGGAATGCCAGAAAGGCGCTAGGAAATTAAAAAATCGCCACATTAGCCAATCAAACCAAAAATTTTGGATGTTTTTATAATCAGCGCAGAAAGCCAAGTAAGAATAAAATTGGGCGCTGGGAGAAACGCTTCGAACCATCAATCTTATGAAGCGAATTCCTTATTTTAATCTACTGCAGCAAAAGCGAATGAGCAGAGAATAAGAAACCAGAGAACGATATTTCTAACACAACATGCTTTCGCGTCGTAAAATCGAGAGGCTAAAATAAAATTTGAAATTCTCTGGTTTTTCTGCGCTGAATTATAATTCCAAATGTTATTTTAGCTCCTCGATTTTATGACGCGAAAGCATGTAGCGTTAAAACATATTGTTGTGTGATTTCTTTTTCTCTGCTCATTCTCGTTTCCTCTTGCGGATTAAGATAAAGAATTCTCTTCATAAAATTGATTGCTCATTCTCCCGGCACCCAATTTTTATTCTATGGTAACCATTTGGTGGGTTTTTCATCGTTCTAGCCCCGATTTTATTTCGAAAATTTCATTTTTTTGTGCGCTAATAGAATGACGGAAATGCTCTTCCATTTTTTAATTTTTCAAAATATTCTTGAGTAAGCTTCACATATAATGATGATTCTCATTATCAACGACAACGAGGACCGTAGCCAAACCATGGATGTTAAAAATTGTATTTGAATGGAGAGCCGACCAATAATTAGGGGTGCATCATTTTTAGCTGGAGTTCTCCATTCTTAAGAGTATATTTTCTGCAGTAGGAGGTATGGAAGTCCAAAAATGCGGCATTGACGGTAGGCGGTAGCACCTGGCAACCTGGCACCCACCTCTACGAGGGGGGGGGCTGATGAGAAACGGTCCAGATAGGGGCTGCCAGAAAAATTTTAATTTTAGACTTTTTTCTATTTTTTTTCTTTTCATTTCTGATAATAAAATTTTTATAATTTTCATTTTTTGAGGGGAAAGAGGAATTTCCCGATGGCTACGACCCTGATCTTTATACATACAGGAGATGGCTCCTGGAGCTGTCTGGCTTCTGTGACTTTACAAATCAATTCATTGCTCAAATCCGGAAAGGACGAGATCTACAAATACGCGCACAAGTTCTTCTCCAGCAAAGAGAAGTCATCCTTGGAATGGGAGGACTACGAACCATGGGACTTTGATGTGAGTTTTGAATACGAACAGCAACAGCTGAAAATGACTTTATTCTATCGAGAGAACGGATTTTACAAATTTAATTGAAGAGGATAAGCCAAGAAAAATGGGCGCCAGGGCGTTAAAAAAGCTAAATGCAAAGGCTTGGCCGAAAACTTTTTTAAGACTTTCTATGCCGAAAATAAAAAAGCCATTGTGTAGAATTTTATACGTTCTATCTTCTGGTATTTTTGAAATTCGAATAAAGTTTAAACTTTTTGTGAAATACCCTATTTTTCGATATTTTTGAAAAAATTTGAACTTTTTGTTGAACTTCGAAAAACTTAAAATAATAGAAGATAGAACGTAAAAATTCTACAATAAGCTGCTGGTGCAGCTTTCTGCTGCTGCTGCTTTCGGCCTAGCAAGTATTAAAAAATTGTTGGCCAAGCATTTGCATTTGGCACTTTTTTAAGGCCATAGCACCGAAAAAATGTACAATTTTTTATTTTACAGGATTTAATGGATCCAGAGAGGGGTCTTTACAACGAGAAGGAGGATACGCTGGAACTAATCGTCGGAATCTCGGTGGATACACCTGTCGGGATCATGTTAGTTTGAAAAAATCTGACAATAACAATTTTCATAATCCGCCTTTGATGTTTCATTCATTTCTTAGAGAATTGCCGAAGACGGATGCCATCCAGGTGAACGAGATAATGGTGTTCTTCAACAAAAATGTAAATTGATCGTTATAAAGATTTTATAAAGCAATTTTTAGCTTTTGGCCGCGCACTCCCGCTACTTTCACTCGATGTTCTATAATGGACAATTCGATGAGGGAAAAAGTGGCGAGTACAAAGTGACAATTGAGGCACCGGCCACCGTGGGGCACTTTGAGCGGATGTTGGCAACGATGTACCCGGAGAACAAACCATTGGATGGTGGGATTTTTATGGTATTTTATAAGTTGAAACTACGATATGACAAAAGCCAAAATCTGAATTTTCTTAAAAATGGATATTTCGAAGATTATCTGGCAGATCCCATAATATTTTTATTAATCTATGCATTAATACTGTTTAAAAACAATAATGATCCTCCGACAGAAGCAAAGTTAATGGGAAATAGTATCGGATTCTATCGGCGGCGGGATATCTTGTTAGGAATTCTTGACGTTGGGATATCATCCTGATCAATCGATACAACATTTTCAGACCAATGCATTGAAGGCGTTCTGCACTTGGCCAACCGGTTCCTGGTGACCGATGTTGAGGGCAAATGTCTGGAGTTTCTGAGGGAGAAAAGCGACAAAACGGCACTATTCAAGTACCGCATGGCCGACAAATACGGGTGCACCGCTTTGGAGGTGGTTTGCGATGATGAAGGCGTAAATTTATCACTTTTCACGTTCAGACTTACATGCTGCGCAACTTGAAGCGAACGGACTTCGAGAAGGAGCTGTTCAAGGCCAACATTGCCGAATACAACCAGCTAGGCTCCAGGGCTGCGGAAGCATTCATGGCCCGTTATGACGAACTTTTCGCTTCAGAATCAGAATCTGATGAGGATGAGTAAAAGACTGATTTAAACACCAGCACATTTTACCTTCATTTTCCTGTTGTTAGCTTTTTATTTTTATTCACAACTTCATAACATTATATACACTGTAACTTGAAACACACTGTAACTATACACTGTAACTTGCACTATATATTTTAACTTGAAACATACAAAAAAGAAGAAATCCAGAATTTCGGCATTTTTGACAATTGCTTGGACTTCCGGGATTCCGAAGTTCCCTGCTCATAAATTTCAATCAGCCAAAAATCGAACTCTAAAGGATTTCTGTTTTGCTATTAAAGAGAACTAGCAAATTTTTTTCTAACTTTCCAACAACAAAATAAAACCCTTAGGGTGTAGGATTCGCATCGAATGAAGCATAAAACATCGGAGTTTTAGAATTGAAATCCGGAGAAAATCGGTTTTGCACAGAGGAGGCCTCTCTCAAAATTCGGTAGTTGTTGATATTACCCACTGGGTAAAACTTAGGGTGGAAACCAACAAGTAAGTTTTGGGCTGTTATTTTCCAGATTTTTTTATTGAATTAACCAGGCTGAATTATTTTCCAGAATTGTTGAATTTTCTAAATTTAATTCAAATTATAAAATAAGTAAATATATTTTCTGGCAGCAGGATGGAGGGCGGAGGTTCAAATTCCTTTGAGTTAATTTTTTCCAAATATTTTTGGAATGGTTTCAGAAAAAGTTTTCGGCAATAAATAAAATTAAAAAAAAACTTTGAAGAAATTATGAACGTAAACTCCTAATTTTTTTGAAATTTTTTTGCAATTTACATTTATACATATTTTTTCCTTGAGAATTTTTAGTATTATAAAAAATTCCCCTCTCCACCAAAAAACCCTAATTAATATGCAAACCAAAAAAAGGATAAAATGTTTCTGTTATATATTTTAAAAAATTTTAACCTTGAAAAATGTTAAAGTGCAGGTTTTGGATATTTAGAATAAATCATTTCCCATCATTTCCGAGGTTTGCGGTGTCTTTGCTTTGCCCATTTAAAATGTATTATATTTCACAACGAAAATACTTAAATATACAGTAATATTGATTGAAAATCGGAATCTTCATTTCACTTCCCATTCTGTGTGTGAATGTCTCATGGCTAACGCCATTGTCATTACTAGGGCTCAACATTTTAGGGAATTCCCCTAAGCCAAAATAGGGACCTATTAGGGAACAAAAAAGGGCCGAAATAGGGAGAAAATAGGGAGAAAAGTAGCGAAAATAGGCAAAAATTAAGCAAAAATAGGGAAATTTTTTTCCCCAAAATATGACCTAAAAATTCAAAAATTTCGTTTAAAAAGAATATTAAGCCTTTTTAAAACCAATTTAGTCTTATGTTGAGATGTTTTCATTATAAAAATTGAAGATTCACAAAAAATATTTAATAGGTCAATATTTTTTTTATCAAATATTTATATTCACAAAAAATATTTAATAAAAAAATTTCGAAATTTTTTTCAAAAAAATTGCGAAAAAAATTTGAATAAAAACTAATAATTATCCCAAAATTTTGGGAAAAACTAGAAATTTTCCAAAAAATTTTCTGAAAAAACTAAATTTTTTTCCAAAAAATCTAAAATTTTCGGTATTTATTGCATTTTTGTGAAGAATTTCTTAAAAAATAAGCCAAAATAGGGAGAAAATAGGGAAAAAATGGCGAAATAGGGAAAAATTTAGCCGCGCTTATAGAAATAGGGAAAATAGGGAAAAAAAAGTCCATCAAAATACGTTTAAATATATCTAAAAACGCGTTTCTGAGCGTTTCCCTACGATTCCCTGTATTTAAAAAAATAGGGAATTCCCTAAAATGTTGAGCCCTAGTCATTACCATTCTAAATATAAAAAAAACAATTTCCTGATTTTGTGAAGTTTTATATAATAGAATTTTCATTTTTAACCGTTTATAACCACAAATTATTGTGGGAAAACGGCATTTTTGATCCGACTCCGTTCCTTGAAAATTTAATTCCAATGTTTTCAAAAAGATTCCCTACCTCCCAATCCCAGGAACCAATAATAAATCGCAACAATTTCTTTATTGAAGGCGTTTATAGTAGCGACGGCTTGAAAGTTTAAATCCGAATTCCCATAGTTATATTCGATTTTTTATTACTTATTGTTAGGTGTGAACTTTTTATTTTAATAATCGCTTCCTGGGAAAAGGAAATATTTTTCAAGAAAAAACCTTTTAGATTACAAATTATCTATTGGAAATTCTTCTTAGAAAACAAAACCCTAGTACAACAACAGTGATGGCCGAAGTGACCTCCAACTCAACAATGTCAACCCCATGTTCACCGCCGAAAGGAGAAACTCCAGGTACAGGAATGGATGGCACAGATGCCTTTGAGCAATATTTAAAGTTGTAAATTAGGGACAATTTCTTGTATAATAAACGGTACTCCTGGGTCCCCAGTTGTCCGATTACGGATCTGATTACGGGATCCCGCCGGACACCGGCGGTTTCCCGGTTATAGCGAGCAAACTGGACCCCGGCCCCTCAAAATGCTAGAAACTATTAATGTCCAAAAAAATTCTGGCTGATGAGCCATGGCATATTATTAATTATTTACCTACTCTATATGCCTAATAAAATTGTTTTTAACTCATAAAAACAGGTTTGCCTTTCAATAAATGCAGCCCTAAAAATTGAGTAAAAAATTTACTACATGGCCCACTTGAAATATTGTTCTCGATATAACCCTCAATGAATCACAAAAAATGATCTAAACACGATTAATAATTGCATCGCAATCTTTCAAAAAATATTTTTCTTCTTCAGTTGATGAGTTCAAACCCGTGGGTTCTTTGACCTTCCTCATTGATGACTTCCGCGAGTTCAGCAAGCCTCTTCCCGATAATGGTGAAATTAAAGAAATGCCTTTTCTAATGATTTTTTTAAGCGAATTCCTTCTTATAAAATAATATAGAAAAAGTGAATCAATAAGAGGAAAAAGAAAGAAACAACAATCATTTTTGTAACATGGTATGCTAACGCCTCATAAAATCATAGAGGCGGAAAAAGAACTTAATTTCTATGGATTTTTGCGCTGATTTAAACAACTGCATTGTCAATCGGAAAATCCAACATTTTCCCATCGATATAATAATTATATATCTCTAACTGTAAAGTATTTTTTATTTTGTTTTTGCCATCAAATTCAGAATATCAGCCTTTTATTTATTGGCTTATGCTTGTGATCATTTTAGTAACTACTTATGTATAAAGTTTATTCAAAAAATTTTAGAAAAAAGAAAATTCAATATTTTATGAATATTTCAACATTGGCAATTTTTGCTTCATATTTTGAGGGAAATAGGACAGTTTAACTCTGGCCGATTCTTAATCAAATGACATTGATTATGATAAATGATTTTGGTAGAATGAATCGAAAAGGGACGTTAGAGTGTGGCCGTTAGAGTGTGGAAGCTAGAAAATTGCTCATAACTCAGCTTAAACGCAACCTAGAGAAACGAGTTTGGTATCAATAGATAGCCCTGAATGTCTGCTACAAAATTGCAAAAACCATCACACGGATTGGCCGAGTGGTAAAAAAAGTTATGGCCAGATCTTTGGCCCAAACCACGATTTTTTGGTTTAATTTGGCCATAACTTTTTTACCACTTGGCCAAATCGGATAGGTGTTCTTACAATTTTATAGCAGACATTTAGGGCTATCTTTTGACACCAAACTCACTTCTCTAAGTTACGTTTAAGCTGATTTATGAGCAATTTTCTAGCTTCCACACTCGAACGGCCACACTCGAACGTCCCCTACCGGAATGAAGTCACTCCTTCGATGGAATTTTTGATGCCGATGGCCATAACTTTTTTTTACAAGAAACAATTCGAACGAACTTTTCATCATTTGTAGCTAATATTTAAGGCTATCAGTTCATATTTCATACTAAAACACTTTTGACTAGTTTATTATGCTTGTATCAAATCTTATCCCTCTATTTTATGGCTATATTTTTTGATTTCTATCCATCTTGCCAGGGTGCTAGGTCGTTACAAAAAAACTTCAAATCAATATGTTCTCCAAAATTAAGGCTATTTAGGCCAAAAATATAAAAAGCAAAGTTACTCTATCTTCTGGTATTTTTAAGCTTGAAATTTCGAAAATTATCGAAAAATAGAGTATTTCACGTAAATTTCGAATTTTTTGTTCGAATTTCGAAAAATTAAAAATTCCAGAAGACAGAGCATAAAATTCTGCACAATTTTGGTCTAGCAAGTCTGAAAAAGTTTTTGGAGAACGTTTTGGGTTTTGATATTTTTTTGTAACGTCCATTCCATTTTGATATATTTTTTGTAGCGACATAGCACCCTGTCAGCCTAAATCATTTGGCATCAAAAGATTAACGAATTTGAAATTTTATTTCTTAACCAGAGATGTCAGCATTGATGTATGATAGGACAGATCATAAATGACATTGATCCGACGCTGATCATGATCAAATCTGGAAATCTCATGCCGCAGCCTCAGGCAATTAGCAATTGTACTATACATATATGAGTTCATTTTCAGAAAAAATCATCTTATTAGTACATAAATAAACAAAAATAATAATATGTAGCTATATCAATCAGTAATATAATCAGGATGATGATTAAGAGTAGGATACATAAATTTTATTAGATACATAAGCGCATAACTCGCGCAAACGCCAATATGCAAAAATTGCCAAAATACTTATCCCAAAATTTTGCTCAAAAATCATAAAAAAATGCCACTTAAGCCTTTTTTATTAAAGATTTTTTCGATTTAAATTTATTTTTTTGTTAGTCCATTACCTTAAGTTTTTTCTTGCATATTTTTCAAAAAAATGTCGAATATGTAAATTACCCCGAAAATACCTAGGAAATATAAAAAAAGAATTCCTGCTGTTGATAATTGAGGATATATATAATATTTTGTTTTATCGGGTTGTAAATTCCAGATTTTCACGAAATTTAACAAAAAATCTTCTATCCAGCCTTTGAACTTCAATCTTTCGCATTTCGAAAAATGAAAAAGTTAAAAAAAAAATCAATTTTGCATTTCACTTGGGGGTTCTTAACTTTATAAAAAATTTAAACAAATATTGTAGAAAACAAAATGAACTAAAAAGAAAAAGGATGAACTTTAAAATAAGAATTATCCTACATAAGTATACTGGAAACTAATAGGAAATTCAATCATTGATAAGCAAGGCGCCAAATTTTTTCAAAATTAAGATTTTTCGTTAATGATATTTGAGCAAATAACTATTCACTTTTTGTGGATGATTATCAGTTATCACCCTTAAATTCCTTTTATGAAATGCGGTTTTGTCTTTTTTTGCCTTTGAAGCCGCTTCTTTAAGGCGGATATTTTTCAAAATCTTTCAAATTTTACTTTAGATCAATCTATTTGCAAGCCGGAAAAACAAAATCAGCGGATAAGAAGTGCATCTAATACAATATCCGCGATGGCCACCTCCAATTCAACACCAATCGGATATTTGCCTCCGAGAAAAAGGGCCAGGATGGAGGATTGGCCAGGTCAATGTTAAAAATGGCTTATAAAGCAAGCTAATCGTTTATTCGTTAATATTGTGGGGGGTCGAATTACCAGATATCGATCAAAAAGCAAATATAAGCTAGCCTCATTATATTGCTTAAAAATAGGAAAATAAAAAAGACGTTTTTTAACAGAAAATTACACATTCTAGAATTTTCACAGCTTCAAGTTTCTCGGCATTTTTGGTTTTATTGTTGCCATTTAATTTTTAATCAATTTTTTACTTTTTTTAAATCTTTGTGAATTCGGTCTATAAATTTGCATTCTTCCTTTCAGATTCGTTCAAACCTAAGGGCACTTTGACCTACCTCATCGACAACTTCCGCGAGTTCACCCGAGGTGAAATTTTCTCGCTCCAATGTGATGAGCAAGTCAACGTTCGCGGACTGACCTTTGGGATGGGCATCTGGCTGGTTCGGAAGAACCAGGATCAGGGGATGATAATCATGCTGGTGTGCAAGAAAGCCACTGGGCGCTATTTAAGAGGTGGGAATGGCAAAAATCCCAAATTTTATAGCAAATTTTGAGCTGCTTATGATGCTGCTTTATCATGTACCTTAATTCCTGCAAAGACAGATTATCGTAAATGTGGGGGCTTTATCAGGTGGATTAGGTGTTGAGTGGTTGGGGTCTGGAACTTTCGGTAACCCCGGGAATAAAGTTCCGGTTCCGGATTGTAAAGTCTTGAAATTTTCAATCAATCAGAATCTGAACCATCTTCCTAAATAACATTTTGTTGAAATTTTAAAATTAAAAAAGTTTCAAAATGACAACGAAATTTTTTTGCCCTAAAATGCATAGATTTTGCATAATTCTTACATACACTATTATTCATTTACTAATATGACATACTTAGTTTCCTACTCATCTCGAAAATAGAATTAACAGGAATCGGAAAATGTTTGGATTTGGAGGATAAGTTCCTTATGATGTAATTCACGCCTCCCCCAATGTTACTACCATAGCAGATGATGACTCCTGGAGCTGTTTGGCATCTGTAACCCTGAGAATCAAGACATTCCTCGAATCGGGAGCGGATCGCATCCACAAGTTTACTCCTAGGTTCTTCTCCAAAAAAATGGTTCATCGTTGGCTTGGTTTTGCGACCAACCGCTGTGGTTCGATGTGAGTGATGAACAGGGACGGATCAAACTCATTTTTTGAATTTACAGTTTTTGATGAATCCAAAAAATGGATTTTACAACGAAAAAGACGATACGGTGGAGCTGGTTGCGGAAATCTCGGTGGATGCGCCTGTCGGGGTCATGTGAGTTTCACTTGTTAGCGAAAGAGGGAGAGGAGATTTTACATGGAAGCTTGGAGTTAAAATTAACATAAAAATAAAAAAAAAACTACATTTTTGTTAATATCCTTCATTTTACAGGGAATTGCTAAAGATGGATACAATCCAGGTGAACAAGCAAACGGTGTTCTTCAACAAAAATGTAAAAATTTTTAACTAAGTGTGCGTTTTAGGGATAGATACACTTTTTTTAGCTTTGTATTTTTTCTAAAGTGCTGAATTTTCGTTTTTAGCATTTTTTTCTAGAATTTTTTGTGAAAGAAGAATGATAGCGGAGGGGAATTTATTAAAAAAACAAGATTAATTATATTATTTAATAAAATTTTTATTTTTTCTTCAAACATCTCCTCCCTCCCTCCTAACGGATTACCTAATCGTTAGGCTCTGATCTAATTTTGTCATTATTTCGATGATCGGACTCATAAGTCATTTTTTAGCAATTGGCCATGCACTCCAGCTGCTTCCACAAAATGTTTTATAGTGGACAATTTCGCGAGGGGCAGAGTGGCCAGTACAAAGTGAAAATCGAGGCACCGGCCACCGTGGAACATTTTAAGCGGATGTTGGAGACTTTGTACCCGGAAAACAGGCCGTTGGATGGTAGATTTTTCATGTTGTTTTATTCAAGATGACTTTGGTAAAACATATTAGCATTTATTTTCAAGTTTGGAAAGGCGGAAAGGAACTTTTATTGAAGGTTTAGCGAAATAACAAAAAATTCATAAAACCAACAAAAATTTCAATTTCTTGAAAATGATCTATATAGACATTTAAATTTCTCGGTGGTCCTGCTGAAGGGGTCGGCCATCGGAATAGGTTTTTATTGCTCATCGCAATCCCACACTCCACAATCTGCTGATGAGCTCACAAGCTCCCCCCCCCCCCGAAAATTTTTTCCTGGATTCGCTATTCGCTTTTGGACAAGTCTTCGAAAAGGCCGAGGAATAACAATTCTTTTTCCCAAATTACAACTCAATTCAACTAGATTACTTATCATGAAATCATTGAGTAATGAAAATCGAAATTGCATTCATAGGATATTCGCGGTTTTTATTCACCATTCCATTTAAAGACGATTGCATTGAGGGTGTCCTGCACTTGGCCAACCAATTCCTGGTGAACATTGTCGAAGGCAAATGTCTGGAGTTTCTGACGGAGAAAAGCTCGGAATCGGCACTGTTCAAGTACCGCATGGCCGACAAGTACGGGTACACCACGCTGAAGGTAATTTGCCATTTGGGAGCTAGTTAAAAAGTTATAATGTTTGAAATAATGTTCTCCACAGACCCCTCATGTAGTCAATTTTTTGACTTTCCTCCAAATTTTTAAAGAAATTGGTATAAATGGATCATATATCGTCATATTTTATCGTTTTTTTTTGCTTATTAGTTTGAGGAGAGGTCTGGGAATTTTTTGTTCAAATTTAACACTTTTTAGCTATCGCCTTAATTTGAATAAATGATGAAAATTCTAACAGCAAAATGGCCATTTTTCTCAATTAAGGATCATGTGCTGAACAATTTGAAGGTCACGGACTTTAAAGGCAAAATGTTCAAGACCAACATGGCAGAGTACAATCAGTTGGCCCCCGATGCTGCGGATGCTTTCATGGCCCGTTACGACGAACTTTTCGCTTCAGAATCAGAATCTGATGAGGAAGATGAGTAAAAGCCAATAAACACCATCGTGATAATGGTTGAACCCAATGACAAATACCTATCTATATTCTGCTGGTATTTTTTTTCCTCCATCCCATTCTGGTTGTTAGCAAGAATAAAGAAAAAAATTTCATCAGCTTACAACTTTCATCAATTTATTTACTATATGCATAAAATTATTTTTAAAAGTTAATAAATTACAAAAAAGATCTGAATTCCGAAATTCATGAAATTTATTAGAAAATTTGTGATAAGTTCGCCTGCTGATGAAGTACTTGGTGTTTGATCTAGTGGCAGTGGCAATTTCCTGCACGTGTGCTATTTTGTGACCAATTCAAATGAATTTTGTCGTGCTGAGCCGTTTCAGCGAAAAACGTCAAAATAAATAATAAAAAATTGGAAAACAAATTGTTTATTTTTGTTTTATTAATCTCTATAAAACATGACGTTTATGTAGTCAAATATACATAAAATATGAAAAATGAGTGATACTAAAATAAGTAGAAAATATATCTATTAGAGTTCCAAATTTTGAGAAAACCAGTTTCAGTACCCAGTATCAGTAGTCGAGTTGTACCAGTACACGGTACCCAGTGTTTAAAAAATTGGAAAAAACTGAACTGATTTGCACTGATTTGCTCTTCATCAGTGGTATGATGCATTTTACCAGTACTTATCAGTACTAGTTTTTTAATGCTATAAAATTTTGAATATGGTTGGGAAAAATTGAAAAATAGGTACTTGCAAAAAATGAATTATTTTAATTGCAATTATCAATTTATATAGTTAAAGTTAAATATCATATATCGCAGGGTTTTCAAATCAAAAACGCAAATCTGGGTGAGTGGGAAAGGGAGAGTCAGACAAAAAAATTGGGAAAAATTGAGAAAATTAAAAAAAATAAATGGAAAAGTAGAAGAAGCAAAATTTAACATAAATTCACTAATTTTGCAATTAGTGTAAAAAATTCACCTTTTTTCCTTTAGAGAAGAGATCACTTTTATGCCACGATCGTATGGCCATAGGAGAAATTTGAAATTTTTTTCTCAAGAAAAATGCCTTTTAGACAGATGACTTAGGGGTTTTGGTCAAAAATTTCCAAAATTCAAGGATTTACAGTCAAAATTTTCGTAATTTTGACTTTATTAGGGGTGCGAAAATTAGTACTGTAAAATACTGTATCAAAAACCCAGTGCCAGTACACAGTATCAGTAGTACCCCAGTATACAGTACTCAGTTCTAAAAACACTGGGAAAAACTGAACTGATTTTAACACTGATGGGCGAAAATACCAGTTTCAGTACCCAAATACACTGGTAACTACTGTACAGTGCCACTGTACTGTTCGATCTCTAATTATTATTCCTAATAAGTTTATTTTTTTCTTAACGACATAGCACGAGTCCCTGCAACTGAAAATCTTCTCTGCTCTAAACATTAATATTATTTATTGAATAAATCTCGAAAAATGAAAATAATGGAAAAATAATAATCAATTAAATATTAATCAATTTAAATAACAAATGTTTATTTTTTGATACCATATCCGTTGCCACCGTATCCATAACCACCGTATCCATAGCTGCCTTCACCTTGTCTGCCGCCGCCATTTTGGCCGCCATTGTTCCCCCACGGATTCTATGATATGTTATAAAATTAAAATAGATAGAAATGGACTTTTCTATGATCTTTTGAAGCGAATTCCTTCTTGCAAAATAGCACAAAAAAGTAGACAAATAGAGGAAAAAGAAACAAACAACAATCATTTAACATAGCATGCTTTCGCGTCATAAAATCATTGCGCCAAAAATAAATTTTGATTTCTACGGGATTTTTGCGCTGATTTTATTTAAACGATCATAAATTGTTGATGTGTTTACTTGGTAAGGGTATTGTGGCTGGTTGTTGAAGCCTGGCCCCATGCCAGTTCCTCTGCCGCTGTTTTGCATTGGTTGCCAAGGAGGAATTCCTTCACCACCATTTGTCGCTGTTTGTCCAAATCCATTAGATGATGTTGTCATCGGTCCGTCCTGACCGCCATTGTTTCCCCATGGATTCTGTGGACCATTAATATAGGTACATAAAATGAACGTCAGAAAAGTCCGGAAATCCCTTTATAAAAAATTGTATTGAAGCGATTGTTTGCATTAAAATAAATCTCCGCGCGATCACACATTGGTGAGAAATGAGCAATTTGGAGAGGATATTTATTGGATAGGTGGAGGGACACGCCCACTCCCAGGCGTGATACGCCCACTCGAAGACAGAGTTGTCTTTGGATCCGGTGAAATGAAATGAAGGAACAGAGACAAGGAGAAGAGAGAACAGAAGCGCCATACGCTATCAAACAATCATTTCGAGGCCAAATTCGAAACTAAAGGAGTCCCAGATTTCCGGACTTTTCTGACGCGCATTTTACACATTTAAACGATCATAAAGTGATCGTTTGTTTACTTGGTAAGGATATTGGGGTTGTTGATTTGGTTGGTTGTTGAATCCTGGCCTCATTCCATTTCCTCTACCATTATTTTGCAGTTGTGGCCAAGAAGGCCCTCCACCACCATTTGGCGGAATTTGTCCAAATCCATTAAACGATGTAGTAGTCATCGGTCCAGAGTTGTCCTGATTGAGGTAAATGTCGCAACTTTAGTACTTATCAGCAGATTTGATTCCCCAAAATCCCCGGTGGGGGTCGATTGAGTCTCCACGATTGAGTCTCCACGATTGAGTCTCTAGACGATTGAGTCTCCACGATTGAGTCTCCACGATTGAGTCTCCGTTGTTAATAGTAATTACAGAACCCTTCCGCATCACTTCTAATCACCTTCCGCATCCATCCGCATCGCTTCTATTCACCTTCCGCATCCATCCGCATCACTTCTATTCACCTTCCGCATCACTTCTATTCACCTTCCGCATCCATCCGCATCACTTCTAATCACCTTCCGCATCCATCCGCATCGCTTCTATTCACCTTCCGCATCCATCCGCATCACTTCTAATCACCTTCCGCATCCATCCGCATCACTTCTAATCACCTTCCGCATCCATCCGCATCACTTCTAATCACCTTCCGCATCCATCCGAATCACTCCTAAGGGTCTGGGAAGGACGCGGAAGAGTCTGGGGAGGACGCGGAAGGGTTTGGAAAGGTAAGCGGAAGGGTGAGGAGGTGAAGCGGAAGAATTGTGGAATGAGGACTCTAACGACCCAACAACAACGGAGACTCAATCGTGGAGACTCAATCGTCTAGAGACTCAATCGTGGAGACTCAATCGTGGAGACTCAATCGTAGAGACTCAATCGACCGAGTCCGCAAAATCCCTTTTCTTTCAATTTTCTGGCATTTCGAATTTTTATTTCATTCAATTTGAACAAAAAATTGTACGACTAACTAGTTTTTTTTTTGAAAATAAGACCCTTATCGACATATTCAGCTCCATAAAAACAATACAAAAATCACAAAAAAGGAAAATATTCCTCCTATTGATCTTTAGAGATGGAAAATTTAAAACTTTTAGAGTTTAATTTTTTTGAATTTGAATGTTAATAATTCCTATTGGTTTTTTTGGCCAATGTTTACGCGCTCTGAATTTCTAGAGATTAGAAAAACCATTTAGATGATAAACCAAACCAGACAATACTTGCATTCCAAAATTTATTTTTTTTAATTTTTGAAATGTTATCTCAAAGATTTCAAATTTCCAAAAAACTTGAAAAAGTCTAAAGAATAAAACATAGAGCATAAAATTCTGCAAATCTATTTGTCGTTGAAAAATTATGACCTACAGGCTTTATCCAAACTTCTAATTTGGAATTGGCCATTTGGTGATTTTTTAGTGTCCTAGCACCTGCTGTTGTAGAATTTTAATTATTATTTCAGATTTACATCGCCTTGCTGGGGCACGTTGAATGGTCCTCCATGAATTTGTTGGGTGCCAATAAATGATGGTTGTTGCCTTCCGAAGGGCGTTATTGTTGTCGTTGCGGTGCGCTGTTGGGAAGATTTCGACCTGACGCAACGTCCAGCCTCACATAGGCCATTATAACATGCGGGTTGGTCCTCAAAACCAGTGCAGTTGCCGCCAAGCTTAATCTTCGACATGCAACGCCCAAACTGGCTATGGCAAAAAAGAAATCTGGAAACTTGCAAATAATATAGCGAAATTGATGAACAAAATCGTTTTTACACATTTCGGCTCAATTGCTGTTTAGGCGTCCTTAAATATTTTAAGCGTCCTTAAAAATTTTTGGCGTCCTTAAAATGCTTTAGGCGTCCTTAAATACTTTAGGCGTCCTTAAAACTTTAAGCGTTCTTAAATACTTTTAGACGTCCTTAATAAAAAAAAACTTTTGTTTTTTTTCTATCTGTACAATGCAAGTGTTGACGCTTTAGCCGATTAAAAAATGTACTTTTATGATGTATTTTTTATGTAAATGCGTCAATTTACGTCATTTTTTGACGCTGACGTCAAATTTTTCATCCAGCAAATCATCCAGTTTTTGGTAATGCACACATTCGTTTGCGGGTTCTGGCACATAAGTATACCAAATTACAATATGTGCATAACCGGGATGCCGCATTACGAAATTCAAAATGGATGTTTTATCTTTTATATTAATAATTTATGAATAAATTTATTAAGGACGCCTAAAGTTTTTAAGGGCGTCTAAAGTTTTTAAGGACGCTTAATTTTTTTAACGACGCCTAAAGTATTTAAGGACGCCTAAACTGCAATTGAGACCACATTTCTATTTCTAGTAATTACACCATATATTGCAGTATAAATAATCTTAATTTGAAGTAATTTTTTAAGACATAGCAAATATTTAGAATCATTTTTATTTTATCTTTTTTTGCTTTGATTTATTAAAAATTAATTTTTATATTATTTAATATTTAAATATATAAAAAAACTGTTAACGATATTTCTACTATGATGATCACTTAAATGAGGGATTTTCCCAAAAAATACTCATATTGAGTTCTAAGGGAATTTTCGAAGCCGTTAAACATGATGCATACCGAGTTTTTTTTAGAAAATTTGAGTTGAAAACTGAAAATTTTAAATATAAATTTTTTTTCCATTGCGAAAAAAGCTATGTCATCGTATTCAGCACCTCAAAAACCCTGAAAAGCTCTTTAAGGAAATTTTTGTTGAAGAAATCGGTGCTGAGTCGTTAAATAAGTATTAATGCTCGAATTCTGACTTAAAACTTTTTTTTAAAGACCTGTTAGACAAAAAGTATAAAAGGCAAAGTTATGCAGAATTTTATGCTCTATCGAATGGTGTTTTAATTTTTCGAAACTCCGACAAAACGTTGGAATTTTTCGAAAAACTAGTTTTTGATATTTATGAAAATTTCTAACTTTTGGTCGGAATTCCAAAAGAATTAAAAACATCATTCGATAGAGAATTAAATTCTGCACAATTTGTCTTTTATACTTTTTGTTTAATAAGTCTGGAAAAAAATTTTTAGGTCAGAACTCGAACATTGGTACTTTTTTAACGACTCAGCACCAAGAAATCGACCCTTGCTGGATCATCAATTAGAAAAATAGCTAATTTTGTTGCAGTTATGTAACTGTGTGAAAAGCCTTCTTTACTCACCTTGATCCACAATTTGGGCCCATCGCACATGACGGTCTTGGTGCATACTCAAATAAATTGTCTGTGTATTTGTTGCTCAATCCATACTGTATGCGGAATGTGCCACTCTGAAAATACATTGATTTTTACTCAAAATATGGAATTTTATACTTCAAAATGATATTCATCTCCTGGCTTTAATGTGCTGATTTTATTATCTCTGTCTTCGGCAAGAATAATTAGATACATTGGCGAATTAACGCCATGGAAGGCATCAAGGCCTGGAGGCATGCAATTCTAAAAAATATTTAATTTCACAAAAGAATATTAGTTATCATCATGTGCTTAATATGTAGATACAAGTATTAAAAAATCCTTTTTGAGAATTTATTTCTTTCTGGGAAATTCCTTTGCGATCAGCTCATATTTAATTAAGTTCCAACATATGGATGCAATCAATTCTGCTTTTTATATAATTATTTTATTTTATGTCGTCCGAAAATTTCGTAGCACATGTCATAAAATTGAAAAATTCTGCTTTTACAGAAATCATATTAAATCCAATATGGCATCGCATGAACACACATTGATATAATAATAATAATAATACGTTGCATTTGGCATCAATTGGAGCTCAAAGAAAGTGTAAATGGTAAAAATTATAAATAAAAAAAATCTTTTCAGTGTTCGGAAAATAGATTTTTTAGCTCCGACTCCGACCTTCAAAATTTTTGGTTCTGACTCCGCGGGTTCCGATCTTAAACTACGGCTCCGGAACTGGAGCTTGAGCCAGAACTTTTCTGAACCTTATAAAATAAAAATATTCTGGATTATACTAATAAAATATAATTACCCAAATTTGAGGCCTAGATATAAATTGACATTGAATGAAAAGAACGGCAATGGATTTCACCCCACCGACAACGACAATGAAAAAATCGATGATTGACTTTGGACCACAGATTACAACCCTCATTCAACAAGCCAATGGACTCACCGACAACCTCCTTCTCACTTCAGCACTCGAAGACCCTTCTACCAACCCTCTCCTCATAACAATCATCAAACAACAACAACAAATGATGGCAGTCGTGGTGCAAACGCTGGCGCTCATGCAGGCACAGTTTATGCAGTCGGCTCCCGCCAAAACACAAACCACTGTGATTGACGAGTTAAATGAGGTACGTAGGGCACACTGCTTAGTACTTTCAAATGTTGAGGAAAGCACTGAGGCGCGACCGATCGATCGTGTGCAAAAAGACAAGGAGACCGTGTTGAACATTTTGAGCGAATGTCAGCTGGACATTGGTGCGCCTACGAACATTTTCAGGATGGGGCGGTCAGACTTGGGAAGACGAAGGCTTATCAAGGTGGAGCTACCCTCAACCGCAGCAGTGGGACAAGTGTTGCGCAATGCGAACAAACTGATGAACGGGCGATATAAACATGTGCGAATTAGGAGATCAATGACAGCGGAACAAATTCGGGCCCGATCTGATCTGATCGAAGAATGTAAACGGAAACGAAATGAGACAGGTTTTGACTTTATTATTTACGCAAATGTTATCATGAAGAGAGAGGAGGTACCGTCCTTCCGCAAATCACAACAACAAAAAAACCTATAATTCGGTACCGCTTCTCTAAAAATCCCTATTTCTATTCGACTTTCAAAAATGCTTATAAAATTGAAGATCTCCCTGCTTTATATTTTAACGCAAGAAGTTTATGTAATAAGTTAGAAAATTTAAGATTTATTTTACAAAAAGAAGAATACAAAATAATCCTAATTACCGAATCATGGTTAGATCCAAACCTAAATGATGCCACTATAGTTCATGATACAAACTACCAAATTTTCAGAGCTGATAGAAAAACCTCCCAAAAAGGTGGAGGTTCATGCATTTTAATATCGAATTTAATCCCTTGTACAGAAATATCCATTTCAAATATACCTAATTCGGATATATGCGGAATCGAACTATTTTCAAAAAATCAAACTATCAGGATATTCAATATTTATAGACCCACAACACTAGAAAAACCTAATGAATTCCTCAAATTAATGGATACATTATATGGAATTACCTCAACAGATAATCCTATAATAATTGCAGGTGATTTTAACTTTCCTAATTTTGACTGGGTAAATATGACACCTAAAACAGCAGCCGAAAAACATTTTTATGATTATTTAAGTAATTTTAATCTAATTCAACTAGTAAAAAAGCCAACCAGAGGCATAAACNCAAAAAGAATTTTATCCCGACATTCTTAGATAAAAATGGTCAACCCATTTTATCTGAACAGGCAAAATGCACTCTATTAGCCGAACAGTTTCAATCAACTTTTTCCAAAAAAGATTTTTCAAATGAAGATATTAACAAAGCTGATCAACCACCAAAATCACTTTCCTACATACCAATCACACATGATCAGGTGGTTGATCAGCTTAATAAAATTCCAAATACTAATAACACCTCACCAGACAAAATACCCAACATATTATTAAGAAATTGTATCTCAACTTTATCATATCCTATATTTTTTCTTATTTTTTCCTTCTCATTAATGACTTCAAAAATTCCTCAATTATGGAAAGAGAATATAATCAATCCACTTGGCAAAATCCCAAAACCCAAATTTTCCGAGGATTTTAGACCTATCTCATTACTTTGTTCACTTACCAAAATTTTTGAACAAATATTAACTACCCAGATCGAAAAATTTGTAACAAAAAATAATATTTTACCAAATTGCCAGCACGGATTTAGGAAACATAAATCCGTGGTTACACAATTGCTTGAAGTTACGAACGACTTCTCGCTTTCAATTGAAAATGGACATTCAGTTGATGTAATATACTTTGATTTAGCAAAAGCTTTCGATACCGTACCGCATGAGAGACTTATAGCCAAACTCAATAGGATTGGAATTGACGGTCCATTACTTAAACTGGTGCTATGTCGTTAGTAAAAAAGTGCCAATGTGGGCGTTAGTAAAAAAGTGCCAATGTGGGCGTTAGTAAAAAAGTGCCAATGTGGGCGAAAGTAAAAAAGTGACAATACAGTAAACAAAAGGGAAGGTCAGCTATAAGTGGATACTACGAAATGACTAAAGGACAAAACGACTATGTAATGACTAAAATAACAATAAAAAATAAAAATAATTAAAAAATAATTAATAATAATAAAATTAAAAATGTAAATAAAATAATTATAAATAAAAAAATCAATAAAACTAAATAAAATTGTAAAAAATATTTGAAATAAATTTTGTTGGGTACTTGGGTAGGATCCAAAATGTCCCTTGGCATATTGACTGTTTGTTCCCTCCCATATGATCTTTGATCCCAAGCCATCCATCCTTCCTCCCATTGATCTTCCCCACAATCACAATCACGCTTAGGTCGGTTTGGCGGTGGTTAGTGAGGTATTACCGGACATGGCTGAACACTCGGAGCACATTGCTCATCGAGCTCGATCGGAAAGCGCTACCGAAGCTGATTGGCATGACGATGGACATCTCGTCCAAGCGAAGGAACCGAGACCCTATAAGTCGGCGACTTAACTACTCGCTCGATGATGGTGCCAGGCAACCAGGCATCTTGTTGAAGCGATAGTTCAGTAGGTAGACCGACTCTCCCGTGTTGAACTCCACCGGCGTTGCGCCGTGCTTCTTATCAAATTGTCGTGACATCGCCTGGATATACGACTTCCTCGCAGAATCATTAGTGTACGTTGTTGGATCAGTCGAAATGGACGAGTGATAGCTTCGTGCGAAGACGGCAACCCAGGAACAATTCATCGGGTGAATGTCCATCGAGTGCGGCATTTGGTATCGTCCTGTTGGTGAAAATTGCCTTCTCAGCCCAGTCCTTGTCTTCCGTGCTGCACTTCTTCATGTCCCTCTTGAAGGTGTCTACGAATCTTTGGGCCTGTCCATTGCTCTGCGGGTGATATGGAGGCGTGAAAGTGTGCCGAATTCCATGTTCGCGACAAACGACCATACAGCATACGGTGGAACTTTTGCACCGCGAAGACGAGAGCAAGTGCCTCTTTTTCGATTTGGCTGTAGTTCTGTTGCGCCGGCGTAAAGGACTGGAAGCATGCTCGACCGCTTTCTCGGTTTTATCCGGAAACATGTGACTCAACACTGCACCGATCCTGTCGCGAAAACGTGAATATTCGGTGTCGCCGAGTTTGCCGATGAGGAGGCGGACCTTGGTCGATTCTGCAAGGTCTTTGCCATCGACCTCAATGAGCGAGCCATATTGCTGGTGCCACTGGTCGAATGTTTGGCCGGCCTCCGGGTCGTAGAAGAATTTCCCGAGGCGTGCAAGCCAGGTGGTGAGCGTGGCGCCACTTGCAAGCGCGGAACCTTGCGAAATATTCGCATTGCCGAGTTGCTGCGCCAGCTGCTGGAAGCTATCGATGAGCTGCTGCAACTGTGCTGATCCTAACTGAGCCTTTTCAATGGTTTCGCAAGAAAACGGAGTGCGGGAGGAAGCGAAGTCAAAACACTGTACGATGTCCAAATTCCAATACAGGGTTCGAAATGACTGCGCCAAATCTTGTGTATTTGGTCGGTTCGGAGACCAATCACAATTTAGAATCGAATAAATAAATAAAATATTTATCAGAATATTTAATAATAATATTTGCGAGGAAATCGGTCAGGGAATATTTTTAAGAACGAAATATTGAAGGTGATTGTGGGGAAGATCAATGGGAGGAAGGATGGATGGCTTGGGATCAAAGATCATATGGGAGGGAACAAACAGTCAATATGCCAAGGGACATTTTGGATCCTACCCAAGTACCCAACAAAATTTATTTCAAATATTTTTTACAATTTTATTTAGTTTTATTGATTTTTTTATTTAAAATTATTTTATTTACATTTTTAATTTTATTATTATTAATTATTTTTTAATTATTTTTATTTTTTATTGTTATTTTAGTCATTACATAGTCGTTTTGTCCTTTAGTCATTTCGTAGTATCCACTTATAGCTGACCTTCCCTTTTGTTTACTGTATTGTCACTTTTTTACTTTCGCCCACATTGGCACTTTTTTACTAACGCCCATATTGGCACTTTTTTACTAACGCTCACATTGGCATTTTTTTACTAACGCCCATATTGGCACTTTTTTACTAACGACTCAGCACGACTTAAACTTATCCATCATTTTCTCACTAATAGATCATTTAAAGTGAGGGTCGGTTCCTCATTATCATCCGATTATCCAGTCACTAGCGGTGTCCCTCAGGGGTAACCACTCAGCCCATTACTCTTTTCTATTTATATATCGGACATAGTTGAACTATGCCCGAACGATAAAATAACTATAAAACTTTTCGCCGATGATTTAAAAGCATATCAAATATTTAAATCATATATTCCCGACAACTCACTGCAATTATTTATAGGTAGATTTTCTGATTACTGCAATACAAATGGTTTAAAAATTTCAATCAAAAAATGTTCGATTCTACATATAGGCAAAAAGAATCCAAAGAAGCAATACTATCTTAATAATACCCAAATCCCTGCAATCTCGCAAACCGATTCGGTAAGAGATTTAGGCATATTCTTCACCGCCGATCTTAAATTCGACTCCCATATAAAAGTTATTGTCACTAAGGCTTCTAAAGTTTCCTTTATATTATTAAAATCACAAAAACCCCAAATTTCTTATAAATATGTTCAATACTTATGTTAGACCTGTTTTAGAATTTGCTTCCCCGGTTTGGAATCCATATACCAAATCCAATACCAATATAATAGAAAGAATCCAAAAACGGTTTTTACGTTCAGTATTTTTACGCACTTCCAATTTTAACCAAACAGGAATAATTCCCAACTACAATAACTTACTAAAGCTCTATGAACTAGACAGTCTAGAAATTCGGGGACATAAAACCGATCTTAAAATATTTCATAATATACTTTGGGGGCATATTCAGGTTAACCACCATAACGCATTTACAATTAAACATTCCCGAACAAGAGGGGACCAATACAAATTTTATACCCCAACAAGTTCAACCATGATTCGGCATAATTCCTATTTTATAAGAACGGTCCGACTTTATCAAAAATTGCCTTTGACAATAAGGAAAAACGATCCATCAACATTCACTAAACTTCTTGAAAAATTCAATCTTTCACAAATCAATTCATCTCTCCNGGATGCAATCAATTCTGCTTTTTATATAATTATTTTATTTTATGTCGTCCGAAAATTTCGTAGCACATGTCATAAAATTGAAAAATTCTGCTTTTACAGAAATCATATTAAATCCAATATGGCATCGCATGAACACACATTGATATAATAATAATAATAATAATAATACGTTGCATTTGGCATCAATTGGAGCTCAAAGAAAGTGTAAATGGTAAAAATTATAAATAAAAAAAATCTTTTCAGTGTTCGGAAAATAGATTTTTTAGCTCCGACTCCGACCTTCAAAATTTTTGGTTCTGACTCCGCGGGTTCCGATCTTAAACTACGGCTCCGGAACTGGAGCTTGAGCCAGAACTTTTCTGAACCTTATAAAATAAAAATAATAAAATATAACCAATCACATATATTACATATAAATATAACCTACCGGATCATCATCAGGATATTGATTTTCCCTTTGTTGCCGATTTTGCCATTTCTGACGCCAAAGTTCCCAAATCTATGAAATATAATATATTAAATTAAAATTTTTAATTTTTTTATAGAATTAAGAGAGGCATATGAATTAATTTACCAGATATAAAAAGTAAGACCACATTACCAATTCTATGAAGGAATGATAGAGGAAGAAAAGTGGATCCTGTGGTGAATACTCGATGTCCTCCATGGAACCACCGATGAAATTGTGGGCAAACTGGTGCTGTACTTCAAGCAGTTCATCCACGCGAATGCACTGCGCAACCCATAGCATTATGGTGGCATCATCCAAGGAGTCGTTCAATTGGCGCAATTGTTCCACACTGCAATTCGGTCGCACATATAAATCCCGAAGATACTTACAATCCTAAAAAATAAAATAAATATAAAAAGGACAAATGCCTATCTTCGTAAATCTTCATTACTAAAAAACTCGACACCCGTTATAAGCAGAATTCCATATTTCTAAAATAAAACTTCTTAAAATTAGTTGCTTTTAAAAATTTTATTGTCAGCTTTTTTAATTTAAATCAAATTATAATACAAAAAAATTTCTCTTTTGCAAAATTTTTGCGAGAAGATTATATATTTATGTTTACGCATGGAGTGGATTGAGATGCAAATTGTTTCAAATGTAATACAATTAAAATCAATTAGTTTTTTGATTTAACCTTATTCTATTGGGTAGGGAATAGAAGTTGGGAAATTTGTCGCGGGATCGCTCGATTTTGTGTTTTTGTCCCCTTCCCATTATTCATCCCATCGCTTCATATGCTTAATCATCAGCCATCACATTCTTGTCCCTTTCTCTCTATCCTTCTCGCTATCTTGGGGGCCTATTTAAGCCTCATCGTGTTAAGGAATTTTATCCTTCTTTATGATTCTTTGCTCTTTTATGCTTCTTTATGCTTTTTATGATCATTTGATCTGTGCAATTTTATATTTGAAATTTATTCAAATAAATATTATATTCTTTTGTGACCAGCCTTGGGCAATATAAAAAAAAATTATAAATATAAATAATATAATATTTTGTCGGTCACAAAATTTAAGTTTAAAAAAATTCCCGTTTTAAAGGAAAAATATCTCATAAAAAATTACAAATAATTATTGAAATTTAAAATAAAAATTCTAAAATTTAAATTACCCATTAATTAGGTTTATTTTGATGTTAATTCATTAAAGTTTAAATAAAAGGCATAATATTCTTTTAAAATTCTTATATAATTTATCAATCAAACAAAAATGGGCTTACTTACCATATATTCTGTAGGATTGAATACAACATGTGTGTGTCCCAAAATCCATGCCAATTCCCGTTTGTCAAGCAAATTTTGTAGACTTAATTTTGAAACTTGGAAATAATAGATTTAAAAAATTTTAATGGTATTTTTTGAATATAAAAAAATCTCGAGTCTTTATTTTTTCATTTTTTGATTGTTTGAGAAGTTTTTTTTGGTGTTTTACAGGTATTCCATTTTGTTATGTTGGAATCCTTATATTTGTTAGAATATGGTACTTACTCCCATTCGCTGATCACTTTTTTGCCCTCGCTCGGTTGCCATGAAACATTACGCATCAGCGGTTCACCAGGCACCTGCGTGTAGCTCTAAATTTTAACACGATGTAGAAGAAAAATCCTCGTTTTATAATATCGTGAATTCCCCCAAAATTAGAAAATCGGGAAAAATAAAATGGGAAAATGCTAAAAACTATTTCGTCTATTTTAAAGTATTATTATTAATTTCCTCGGTGATCTACATAGGCATCACGAAAAATTTTAAAATGCTGCTTGAAGGTGGTCAGGATGTATCATAAGTGTAAAGGTAGAGATTTAAATGACGATTTTTTGAGAATTTAAAAAGTGTCATTTGGCAAATCAAAGCTAAGATCTTTTTTGTGAATTTTGATTTTTACATTAAGTAATAAAAAAAATAACTTATCGAAACTGCCTATGTTTTAAATCCATGAAATTCAATAATTCTTAAATGAGATTATTAAATAAGATTAGGATTTTAATTTGTCTAGATTTCTTATAGAACCACGAAAAACCTTTCATCGAAGTTGAATAATATTATTATTAGGATTACATAATTTCTGGGCCCACCAAAGGGGCCTTGGACATGACCCTGGGCATTGGTAGGGCCAATCAGTTCGTCCGTGAACAAAACCGATTCAGCCGGATTGGGCAACTCTGCATCAAGCGTAGTGTCCCAGTATGGCAGCCCAATTGTCTGATCTATTTTTCGAAGCTCCAGTTCCATTCTTTGGATAAAAATCAATTATTCCCAAGCGCGGTACTTTCTGTATTCATACATTTTGTTGTACTCTCGATGCCATGGCGCGAATCCTGGTCCAATGTGTGCACTCCAAAGATTGCCTTGCACATGGTGATCTACTATCCCATTATATTGGTTTTCCGGTGGATTTCTCAGTTTTTTCACAGCTGCAACCTAAATAATAACAAAAAAATTTTGTAAAAAATAAGAGTTAATAATAACTACTTTAATAACTAGAGAAAATTGCTGTATTTTCTAATAGGCTATTATTACTACTTTTTATGAATGAAATTTTCCATTTCTGCCTTGAGAATATTAATTGATAAATTATAGAAAAATACCAATCCGTATATATAAATTACGTATATGCTCTAATAATTCTCCATCTCAATTTTCCCCAACTAAAATAATACATCACATACCAGTAAGATTGAAAAATAAATTCCAATGGAAATAAATGATCTAAACTTTCACTCTTTAATAATCCTCCACATCCTAAGAAAATTGAAAAATGAATTCCTATGGCGAATAATTGTACTGTATTGTATTTAACTGCCTCAATGGGCATTTTTCGCATATATATAATGCTTCTTTGCAGGAGTGTGCAAATTTAAATAAAAGTGTCCTGGGTCAGTGGCGAGGGTCAAAATAAAGCCAGTTGTCCAGAGAAAACTTTTAAAGCCATGATATTCTATAATTTTAGGCTAAAATTATGGTTAATTTTGGATTTCATTTGAAATTCGGTGAATAATTTTGAAATTTTTTCATAAAAGTCTTTGGAAATTATGTCTAGTAGGCTTCAAATTTTTTTAAGTTTTGATGGATATATAATAAATATTTTCGAGAAAAATATCAGTGCAAATAAAAATCAATTTTTCTGCTGATCTGGAACGAACTAAATTGCGAAATGTCTCTAAAATAGCAGCATTTTCTAAAATTCTTGATTTTTTTTCAAATTTCTTTCGCTTTTGGCATGTTTGAAATAAGTTTTTGGTTTTTTTTAATCAATTCTATTGATTTTGTTTTATTTATGATCAAAAAATCAAATCAAATTATTTAATTGTAGGGGATAACGTACAAATTTCTGACGTTCCGCATCACTAAGCATTCGATATTCTTTTCGAATCGCTTTTGGCAATGTACCTCCTGTTGGTGCGCAATTGTCTACTAAAAAGAGATAAAAAAAGTTTATTTAGCGCAAGGATTCTCTTTATACCGTATTTCCTGTATTAAGTCCCCTCCATGCTATTAGTCCCCTCCCTGTAATAGACCCCCCTCTGAAGAGTGGTTGAAAAATAAATCCCCCACCTGCATTAGAACCCCCGGGGGTTTTCCATTTCATATTTTCCTCTCCAGATTAAGCAAATAAAGGAATTTAGAGGAGAAACTTTCGCTTTTTTGATCATTTTTAAAGAAACGAAATTTTTTTGCTTTTTATGAAGAAATTAACCCTTTTAAAACATTTTTGACTAGTTTTTAAACATTTACCGTCGACTTCATCATTCAAAAAAGGGGTTGAAAAATAGCCCCCCTCTTCACGGCTGAGGTTCAATTAGTTCCCTCCCTGTAATAGACCCACCCTCTGAGGACGGTTTGAAAAATAAATCCACCGGGGGTCCTAATACAGGAAATACGGTAAATTTATTGTATTTTAAAAATGATTTTATTTACCACATGTGAGCAAGCAGAAACAACGCAGATCATGGCATGCTGTTGCAATACCATCTGTATATTGGGTATCATTTGCACATCCTAAACCGAAGAATTCAAATTTAATAATTTAGGTATTTTTTTTAAAAATTTTGCTTCTTGGAGAATAATTTCTATCCGATTTTATTAAAATCAATTTAGGCTTCTTAGAGATGGTTAAAAATATTTTTAAATTTTTAAAATATATATATTAATAAAATTTTAGCATATTATTATAGAGATAGAGAATTTATTTCTATTTCTCATTTCCACAGCAAATACCTTCCAAGAAGGTATTGAAAAAGAAGTATTTTTTTTAGTTTCGAATGTTGAATTATAAGAAATATGGTATTTACCTGGTGAATGTATTAATCCTTGGCCAGTTGCCGATTGACCCCATTTGTTCTTTAATTTTTAATTATTTCTTTAATTAAAAAACAAATTCAACCTTTCTTCTGAAATCATCAAGTCCATGTGCATACTAAATTTAAAAAACATTTAAAACTTTAAAAATTGCCAAAGTATCATCACAAAAAGGGAGGTACCATATATACTCTTTTAATCGCCCCGCCACCACTATTTCCCCCGCCTCTTATATGTAGTTCCCCCCTCTGGCGAAAGATCAAAAAAATAATCTCCCAGTCTCTAATAATCCCCCGGGGAATAATTGTAATATGGTGATGCGGAAGGGTGTGGGAGTGACGCTGAAAGGTGCGGAGGTAAAGCGGAAGGGTGTGGGAGTGAAGCGGAAGGGTGCGGAGGTAACGCGGAAATGAAGCGGAAGAGTGTTTTGGAAAAGTTTCAAAAACATAAAAGACAAATTATTCTGATATTTATTTAGATATTTATATCGTTATAAAATTTTGGTCTAAAACTTTTTTCAGACCGACCAAAAAGTATAAAAGGCAAAAATATGCAAAAAAAATTTCTCTATCTTATGTTGTTTTTACTTTTTCGAAATACCAACAAAAAAGTTCGAAATTTTTCCAAATATCAATAATTACAGTTTTTTTGAAAATTTTCGAATTTTTATGTGAATTTCGGAAAATTAAAAAACCAAAAGATAGATAAAAAAATCTGCACAATTTGCCTTTTATAATTTTTGTCTAACAGATCTGAAAAAACAGTTTTAGGTCAAAATTGGAGCATTTGGCACTTTTTTTAAACGCCCTAGTACCAAAGTTCCCTTCTCCTCTTACCTCCGTCCTGGAAGTATCCTGTGCATGCGCAACCAGACACATTTTGTGCAATGTGTAATCAGTGAATGCTCCACACACATTCTGCGCACTTATCAACTGATAAGGCAAAAATGTGCAGAATAGAAAAATGGCAAAAAATAGTATTTTCGATGTCATAATGAATTGGAGATATAAAAAAATAAGTGGAAATAAATGCATTTATAATGGGAAAACGTGGAATCAGGAAGTATTTTTTGCACAAAAATTTTACTTTGAGATAAACAAGTTTAGTTCCTTCTTGATTGCAATAAATTAATGAGTTTAAATTACTATATGATCGGACAAATAAGTTGAGTGCATTCGATGAGACAACTGAAAAATATCGTGAAAATTTATTTAAAGGGATTTGATCATTTTTTAGAAAATAATAATAATAATTTTCAAATAAATTGTAAAAATATTTTATTAATATTTTTCAAATATAAAAAAAATGAAAAATAATGATTTTTATTGTTGGTATGAATAAACCAAAAAGCAATTAGACAACTAAAAAATCAACGATTATATTTAAAAATTGTGGCTTTAATAAATAACAAAATAAATCAATCAGTCTAATTCCGCAATCTCTTTTCGTTCGGTACGTTTCTTTTTTGTAAATCGGCTCCAAGATGACAATTCTGCATCGAAAATACTTAAAAATTCAAAAAAAATCCAAAATAAAAATTATAATTATTTGTACCTTAAAGATTGTTCATCATTCAGATGTTTATTAAGATCAATAATAGATGATGAACTTTCTGAGCAATTATCAGCTTGAGTTTTGGTATTGGAACTAAAAATTGCTGGCGAAAATTAGAAAGTATAATTTCGTATTTTATAAATTCTTTTTTTCATTTATTTAAAAATTAATAAATTATTAATAAAAAAATTTATATTCTTAATGTATGTAAAGAAAAAACTGTGGCGAAAAGTATAAGTCTTTTCCCAACAGTTGAAATAAAATAGTTTATTTAAAAGAATAAATAAAATACAATAAAATTATGAATAAAATAAATGGATGGGACAAAACAGAATTGAATGTCTTCGGAAAGAATTCTGGGGAGTTTATATAGGCGCTATTCACGTGAATGGATTATGGATATCCGGGGAAATAGTACAATAAACGGAGAGGAAGGGGGAGAGAAATAGAGGAATTCCATTAGTGATCGGGGGAGAGATCATTCCGCCGGGGACAAAGGAATGCGACCGGAAATAGAGGATATTGCGAAATCTATGTGATTTTGCTACCAAAAAAATAAATGGAAAATACAAAAAACATATTATGAGTTTACCCTAAAATACATCGCGATTTTCGCGACACTCCGCCCACGGCAGGTTTATCCAGCATCCCATATTTTATCTTCCGATGCGCCTTCCCTGGCATCACAAGATCCGCAACTTTCCTCATTCACAAATTCTGCTTCCTCGTCTTCATATCCCTGGCCAATGGTGTGACATTGTTCTCGGCATTCATTTGGGCAGAGGGCCTGATGACAATTTTGCCGGCATATTTTACATATTACCTTTACATCGCAATTTCTCGCGACGTGCCCATTTTTTAAGCATTTTAAGCATCTCTTCAATTCCACAAGTTTATTGACTTGATCTTTCTTTTTATACTTGCGACATTTGGCCGAAAAATGCTCGATTGATGAGCAAAAGATGCATGAGGATTTGTTGAAGTTTCGATGGGCTACGAAGGCATGCTGATCGGAACGACCTTTGAAGCTTGTCCGATCGCGGCTATCAATGTCGTAAGCCATTTCGCGAATTCTGCCGATTTTGTCACCACTTTTTAGCATCTTTTCGGCTGTCAATTTATCCGTGAAATCCAACGCTTCCTTAAAATTCAGATTGTTATATTGTACATTCACGTGATCCAAATTTAGATTGTTGTAAGAATTATGATTTTGCCATGCAAAAGTTTGATGCCGAAGAGAATTGATATCATCAAGATAAACAATTAATTGTGCTAGATAATCTTTAGCTTGGTCTAAAACATAAATGAAACCATCATTACCCACGGCTTGTGCTTCGTAATCTTTTTGCCAAGCATCTTGATCTTGATGATCTTGCTTCGAAATTAGACTTGCCCACTGAAAATTGATTTTTTCTAGGGTGTCGATAGATTGTAAAAGCCGTTCTTTTGTTAATTTGGCTTCCTTCGCATTAGGTGTTGGCGATTCCAGAAGCCGGTGTGCAGTGCTATTGTATTGCTTCATCCTTTCCTTCAAAGGGCCAAGCCTTTGCTTCAAGGGACCAGAATATACAACCATTTTGGTCGCTATGAACAAATTTTTTTTAGTCAGTGCTAGGAGAATCGAAATTAGAAATTGCCGCTCAAGGCCAGTCGATGGTCGCTCAGGACCAGAAGATGCCGCTCAGGGCCAGAAGATGGTCGCTCAGGACCAGAAG
>LDKF01000232.1:11710-22137 GCA_001026735.1 Rotylenchulus reniformis | reverse complement strand
GATATTGCAAAATCTATGTGATTTTGCTACCAAAAAAATAAATGGAAAATACAAAAAACATATTATGAGTTTACCCTAAAATACATCGCGATTTTCGCGACAAAAATCAATTCTTTTAGTTGCATTAATTTAATTTTTAATGCTATGAAAAATAGATCGTAAAAAATTCAACCCTTAAGTATTGCTGAAATTGTGTTCCTCTTGTTCCATAAAGTCCGATTGGCAATATTCTTAAAAAAATAATATCTGATTAGAAAATATAGATTCATATACATAATTCTTATTAGTCTGAAATGTAGGAGAAGAAAATTTGGATACATTTTTTAAAAGATTGGCAAAGGAAAATTGAAAATTGAGTATTTTTGTAGTGTATTTATTCATTGCTGCAAAAATGAAAATTATTTTTATTTTTAAGTTTGAATTTAAGAATTTCTCTATTTCATAAATATTGAAAAATGTATATAATTTTTTACATAATTTGTTTTTCATAATTTTGGGCTAGATTGTTTAAAGAAGAATTACTGGTTCTGATGAATAAAATTGGCTGTTTTTGGTGGAAAAAACACATTCTGGTTTCGAACATATGACATATCAGAAGTGTAATATGGTCATCAACATCAATCTAAATATTTTTTAAGTCTCGCTATACAAAAATTTGAAATTTTAGACCCTTTTCTTGAGAAGATTGGATTTTTTTCGAATTTTTCAATTTTTTTCTTCTGCTTCCTCCACCGACTCCTTGGAAAATGTTAATTTTTCCGTTCACCTTCCCACTCCCAAAGGCCGGGGATACAGCCTGCTTAAAATGAAAATTAGGCGCCAATTGAATTATTTAAAGTAACAGAGAAAACAGAAAAGAAAAAGAGTATTCAGGGATTTTTTGGTAGAGATACTTCAGAAAATAAAATTTCTCGTCATAAAATCCAAAAAAATAAATTTCTAATTCAATGGGGTTTTTTAAGCTGTTATACACACATAGGTATACATATACAGCAGCAGGGATCCACTTTCAGATGAATGCATCGAGGGTATGCTGCATTTGGCCAACCAATTTCTGGTGACCGATGTGAGGGCAAATGTCTGGAGTTTCTGATGGAGGAAAGTTACCGGCACTTTTCGAGTACGCATGGCCGACAAGTACGGGTATACCGCCCTGAAAGTGATCGGTAACATTTTCTGATCAAATAATCAATTTTCTGGTTCAGAACCACGTGTTGAACAATCTGGAGATCCCCGACTTTTTAATGTCCAAGGCCAACATGGTGGAGTATGCCCTGTTGGGATACGGTGCTGCGGACGGACCTTTACTTGGATCGATGTGATGAAATATGCCCTCCAAGAATCTGATTAGCAAAAGTCAACGATTTAATTTAAACAATTGCATTGGTCAATCGGAAAATCCAACAATTATCCCATCGATATTATATATCTATCACTGAAGACTAGGTATTTTATTATACTGTTTTTTCGCAATGAAATTCAGATTATCAGCTTTTATTTATTGGCTTATGCTTTGATCATTTAGTTACATATATGCAATAGAAATAAAGTTTATTCAAAAAATTTAGGAAAAAGATTATACAAAATTTTTATAAAAATTTGCAAAATAGGTAAATTTTAGGGAATATTTTTCCACATTTGAATTTATGCTTCATATTTTATGTGGAATGGGCCGATTTGAGCCAATGACATTGGTAAATAGGGAATGGTGAGTTATGCATATGCATTTTTCCTGTTATCTATATGCATAAAATTATTTTTAAAAGTTAAAAAATACAAAAAAGAATTCACATTCCGAAATTCATGAACTTTATTAGAAAATTTGTGATTGATTAGTTCGTGTTCGCCTGCTGATGGATTTTGAATATTTGATGTTTGATCTGCTGGCAGTGACAATTTCCTGCACATTTGCTATTTTGTGACCAATTCATTTGAATTTTGACCTATTTTGCAGCTAATTTTCTGTGCTAAAAACATTTCTTTAAGTTTCTTTTAGTCTGGGTTTATGGCCTCGGTACTAAAGCGTCCTTTACTATGGAGAAGTGCTTCGCCCATTTGAAATTATTATTTTGTGAAACGAAAGTTAAAAAAAATATATTTGCAATTGATTGCGAAATGGAATTTTTGCTCGCCATTATGACAATGTGGAATTTCTCCCTTATGTATTATTATTAGTTAGAAGGAGCTGTTCAAGCCTAACATGGCAGAATATGTCCAATTGGGGTCCGATGCTGCGGAAACCTACATGGGCCGCTACGACAAACTTTTCCCACCGGAATCTGACGAGGAAGTTGAGTAAAAGATGGACCGATTGATCATCATACGCATAATATTATACATATTGATCAGTTATAATTTTGTATTTTCAACTTGCCACACCCTTAACTAACTGATGCATAAACCTGTTTTTGATTGGTTTAATAAAAATTTTAATTAACGAACTTTTTCGAAAGCTTTTTGACATGAAAATTCCAGATCTGGCACCTGATTTAATCCCATTGAGCTAGAAATTACAGGACCTAAAAAATCTCAACTCGAAACGCTCGAGCATCATTAGTAGCTTACTGTTACATGACCGAGTTGTTCGGCCAATTCAGCCGGTCATTTTTAAAGAAAAGTGAACGCTTTAAAATTCTAACTACAATAAATTCCAATGAATGTCATTTGAATTATTAAAAAAGAAAAAAAATATATAGAATTTAATGTTTGAAAAACACGCACAAAGCGATGAGTTTGTATTTTTAAAAAAATATTGCAGTGAAACAAATACAGTTATGGAAAATAAAACCAAATCATTTAAACTGACCAAAGTTATAGGCAAATTCAGACTTGATGAAAATTGGCCATTTTGTGTATTATGTATATGCTTAATTTGGCCACAACCTTATTCTCATCCGCTATATTCTAAAACTAATTCGAACAATAGCCAAAGGTAGGAAAAATATTTCATAATTAAAAAAAATACTAAATTAGCTAATTTTAATAATAAAATTATCATGAATATCCAAAAATAATCACAAAATTTAAAATAAGTTTATGCATGAGTATGTAAATGGATGTGTTGTAAGCTAATAAGAATAAAAGCTAACAACAAGAAAAAAGTAGAAAGGTAATAAAAAATTGATATGATCGTTCAATGTGATCGATGGGTAAATTGTTAAAAATATGAAAATCATTTGGTTAAGGCCGATTGAACAGCAGAACTTCCCCCTTACTATCAGATCCGGGAGGAAAAAGTTTGTTGTAACGAGTCTTCAAAGCTTCCGCAGCATCAGGCCCCAGCTGGACATATTCGGTCATGTTGGACATAAACAGTTCCTTTTCAAAGTCTGTGGCCTTCAAATTTTCCAACACATGATTCTTAATCAGAAAATTGACAAATGATATGAGCAAAAAATTCTATCTTATTAGTTCAAACGACCTTCAGTGCGGTGCATCCGTAATTGTCGGCCACGCGGTACTTGAATAGTGCTGGTTTCCGGCTTTTCTCCGTCAGAAAATCCACACATTTGCCTTCCACAGTGTTCACCAGAAATTGATTGGCCAAATGCAGGACACCCTCAATGCATTCGTCTGAAAGTGGAATTTTGAATTACAAGAGGGAATATATCAAAATAGACAAAGTCATAGCCAGGGGCCCAAGGGGAGGTGGGGTTTTTGTTCAGTAGAGAAATCAAAAAAATTCAGGAGAAAAATTTTTCCTTTACACCTTAGATGGGAAAATTCCGGAAAATTCGACACAAAATTTCAAATTCGACACACCAAAAAGTCCGACATAGGATCAGAATCAGCGTTTCCGAAAACAACTGTAAAATTTGGAAAATTCCCCCTTCCCGCCTGTGAAAACTTCAATTAAAAATATTTAATTTTAACTCGATAGATTCAAGTAAAATCCTAATAAAATATCACGAAAATTCTACCATCCAATTCTCTGTTCATCGGGTACATTGCCTGTAACATTCGTTTGAAGTGCTTCACGGTGGCCGGTGCCTCGATCTCCACCTTATACTCGCCAGTCTTCCCCTCATCGAATTGGCCATTATAGAACAGAGAGTGGAAGTAGGGGGAGTGCACGGCCAACAGCTTAAGTTCGATCATCTTTAATCAAAATAAAATTCGTCCGTTGAATTTTTACGTTTTTGTTGATGAACACCGTTTCCTTGTTCACTTGAATGGTTTCAGTCCTCGGCAACTCCCTATGAACGAATGTCGAATTTTAAAAAATATGTTTGAAGGAAGAATCAAGAGTCAAGGCAAAATTGATTGGAGATTTTCCCCGGTAAAACTCACATGATCCCGACCGGCGAGTCTACCGATATTTCCGCAATCAGCTCTACCATATCCTCCTTCTCGTTGTAAAGACCCCTCTTTGGATCGAGCATATACTGTAAAATTAAGTTTTTTTCTCGACAGGTTCTGCTTTCCCAATAATACTCACATCGAAGGACATCATTCTTTCGCTATCCCATTCCAAGGATGACTCTATGAATGACTCGAACCATTCGTATTCTACTTGGTTGGAGAAGAACCGGTGCGTGAACAAGCCGATCCGAAGCGGCCCCGATTTGCGCTTGAATCGAAAAGTCATGCTAGCCAAACAGCTCCAAGATCCTTCATCTGCAATGGGCATTATCAAATGGTGTGCAGACATTTGCAATCCATTCGATATATAACTTGTAGTTTTGAATGTAACATAAAAATACCTCGATATACCGTATTTCCACTAACTCGGACTGAGTCCCCACGATTGAGTCCCCACCTCCCCAGGGTGGAAAAATGGTTGTATCTCGGTTCAAACTCAACCTAGAAAAATGAGCTTGGTGCCAAAATGCCAAAAGATAGGCCGGAATGTATGCTATAAAAATGCAAAAGAGACCATTCGAAATGGCCGAGTGCAAAAAAAGTTATGGCCATATTAAGCTATAAAATATTGATTTTGGCCATTGACCATGACATTTTGCATTTGGCCATTTCGAATGGACTCTTTTGTAATTTTATAGCAGACATTCATGGCTATCCTTTGATACCAAGCTCGTTTTTCTAGGTTAATTATGAACCGAGTTACAATCATTTCTCTACCCTGGGGACTCAATCGTGGGGACTTTTTTTTTGAGTGCTGCACGAAACTCTGATTTTGCTCGAAACTCAAAACAGGACGAAACTCGGATGCCTACTCCAAACCGAAATTCGAAATTCGAAACTCAAAAAACCTCGAAATTTCGAGGAATCGAAACTCGAAATTTTTGAAATTTTTCAAAAAAATTTAGCATATATACGCAGACGCAGAATATCACACGCATTTGTTTTTTTTAAACCGAAGCCTTGTATTTTTTGAAATCGACGCCTCGATGCCTATGAAATTTTTATGATAAAATCAGAGACCTTTCTTTGAAAATTTCAGGCTTGTGGAAGTTCTTCAATGTACTTTTCGCGTGTTATTAAAAACATGCGAGAAGTACAATACAGCCTGTACAGTAGGGCAGTCCAAAACCTGAAATTTTCCAAAACTCAAAACCAAAACTTGAGCTCAAAACCAAAACTGGATACCAAAACCCAAAACATCAAAACCCAAAACTCGAAACTTTCATATTTTCTTTTATCCAATTTAAAAAATCTTGATTTCAATTATCAAAATTAAAGTACAAAAAGCTGCTATGAATGCGATCATTTTTAATCATAAAAAGCTTAAAAACTTTGCCAGACAATTATTATGTTTTTGCCAGTAAAGTTTCCATCGATGTAAGGCTTATGAGACAGGCTTGGAGGGGGCGCGGCCAGAAATTTTTGGAAGGGGGGTTCAGCGGTCCCGGTAAGGGCCGCCGAATAAAATTCCGGGATTTTAGGCCCTTTTGCTTAAGAAATTTGGTCAATTGTGTTTGTATGAAGCAATTCCAATATATTGAGAGGGGAGGGAGGTGCCGGCGGCCCTGATAAAGGTCGCCGGAGAAAATTTGCAAAATTGGGTTTCTTTTCTTAAAGAATTTGGTCAATTTTTTCGAAAGAAAAATTAATTGCTGTTAGACATTTGAAAATGGGCTATAGAGAAAAAAATATTTGGCATATGTTTACTTAAAATTTTTTTTGAATGATAGCATCAAATGTTCCAATTATTTTCCGGAAGAGCCATTTTATCCAGTGCAAAAAAGTTTGGTTTTCCAAAACCTAAAACCCAAAACTCAAAACCAAAACAAACCAAAAGTTTTAAATAGCCCTACTGCACAGTGTACCTAAAGATTTCTGAGTCCGGAAATTCTTTTTGGAGATGTATTGTCTTTGGGGATATTTCATTTTTGAGTTAGGGATGTTTTGCATGGTGCTAAACATGGTAGTGGGAAAAGCTTGTGTAGATGGCAGACAGCTAGAAAAATATGCAGGTGAATCGTGTGAATCGTGTTGACAAGAAAATATTCCAATTGACTCGATTCTTAGGGGTGCATATCGCCAGCCAAGACCCCCATTCTTAGGGGTGCATTTTGCTCGAAATTTCGAGCATTTACTCGAAATTCGAAATAAAAAAACTCGAAATTTCGAGTAATCGAAACTCGAAATTTCGTGCAGCCCTGGTGGGGACTCATCAGTCGACCCTCAACCCCTAAAATAAAACTTTTTTCAGTCCCTTATGAAAGATTCTTACCAATTTTCTTAAGAAAGTACCAAATTCTTTTTTTTCTAACATTCGGAATCGGAACTGCCACCTGTTGACATCCGTTAATTCCTGAAATTTCTTCATAAATCTTATATAAAATAATAATAAAATTTTTCCTCAATATCTCATTTTCTCATTACAACTACATCTCCTCTTTTCTAATCTTTTTCCTTGGGACATTTTCCTGGTAATGGTATTAAGCAAATACCGGTTTCTGCTGTTCCTACCTTCCACATTGCATCCACTGACATTTTCGCAGCTCACCATGATCCCCATGCCCATGCACTCCCGCTTCGTGGGCTTCCTAGACACGCCTAGAACCGGGTAGATGGCAAGCCCGAAGGTGAGTCCGCGCACGCTGACTTTGGCATCGCAGTGGCGTTTGCTGACCTCTCCGAGAGGACGCTCGGTGAACTCGCGGAAGTTGTCGATGCGGAAGACCAAAGAGCCCACGGGCTTGAACGCATCTTAAGGAAGATATGGGTGGAGTGAGTACAAATGCTTTGCAAAATATTCCCAATCCCAAATAACCGTAGCATTAATGAGTCAATATTAAAGATAAGATCAATTTTTGGGGATAAATAAATTTTGAATGAAATATTTTGCTAAAAAAAATTCTAAGAAATTTTGATTGTGTAGAATCTAAAAAAAATTTTATGCAGGATTATTTTACGAATTAAAGTGTATATTTATAAAGCTAGAGTTATAGTTCAGAGTCTGAACTTCAGACATCAGTCTCACCTGTTGTGCCCTCCATTCGTGCCTTTTTCCTCGGAGGCAAATATGTTGTTGGGGTTGAGTTGAATATCATGATGCACTAGACGCAGTTGTTGGTTGTTTTAATTCTATGAAGATGGGGCGTTATTTGCAAAGTAACGGATCTAAAAATTAAAAGGTTCCTTTCAAAATTACCCTTCAAAAAATAAAAATAAAAATATATAAAAAAATATATATCAAAAAAATGCTATCATTAAGAATTGCTGGTTCTTAGGATTGGAAGATAGAGCGTTTTATAGCGAAAGATTCAATCCCAAAGTCTGATGGAGGGAGTTAAAAATGCTAAAACTGTTAGAAAATTGACTTTTTTGGCAATTTTATTTTAAATTTTTTCACGACCAGTCGTCAGAGATAATATTCAAATGAATTTTCAAGTGAAAAAGGTAGAGAAAAAATTTAAGTATTTTAATTTGGCTTTTTATTTTTCATGCTAATCTCCATTTTTGAAGATTTTATTAGATTATTTAAATAGATGTAATAGTAATGTTTCAGAAAAAAAATTCACAAATTCTTTAATAAGATTCATAATTACAAATAGGGTAGCACACGGGGGGGGACATCCCCCCCCCCCCCCCCCNGGGGGGGGGATCCCCGACTTTTTTGGGCTTCATCCCCGTCCCCGACGAGCCCATCCCCGACATCCCCGATCCCCGACCCTCATCCCCGCGGGGATTCGGGGATGAAAATGCACCCCTAAAGATGGCATTTTGGATCCAACTGTTAAGAGAATTTGGCGGAGGAATAACCATGGGACCTTAGCTCAGTGGTAGAATGCTGGTTTATTGGCAGTGAGGTCGCGGGTTCGATTCCCTTAGCCTCATATTATACTTAAATAGTTTGTCTTTTTTTCGATCACTTTTTTTGTTATTTAAACAAAAATAAAAAGAAATTTTTTTAGAATAAAAAACATTATAAATAACAAAAAATATCAGAAAAACTTTTTTTAGAATGATGATAATTCATGAATTTTCAAAACAAAAGTTACAAAGATATAAAAATTAAGCAATTTTTTAAAAAGAAAAGGGTCTTAATTTTCAAAATTTCCTCCAGCGGCCCCTATCGGGACCACCGGCACCTCCACAATGTAGTTCAAAAATTTCATTAAAAATGGCGAATTTTCTTAAGGAAAATGATCTTAATTTTCAAAATTTTCTCCGGCGGCCCCTATCGGGACCGCCGCCACCTCATACAGTGAATTTTCTTCATCTAAAAAATGCTCATTTTTAATAAAGCTTTGAAAATTATTTGATATATAGCACCCTTAAAAATTTTGGGAAAAATTTTTTTTCGGAAAAAAAAGACTTAGAAATTTTTTCACCCATCCCCGTCCCCGAAAACCCCGATCCCCGTCCCCGGCCGATTTTTCATCCCCGTCCCCGACTCGCCCATCCCCGGCAATCCCCGTCCCCGATTTTTTCAAAATCCCCGTCCCCGTGCTACCCTAATTACAAATAGCCTCAGGAAAAAATACAAATAGCCTTGCTGTGGATATTCTGATTTCACAATCAATACATTCATATGGTAATTTAAAATTATCGTTGCGAAAAATATTCCATTTCAAATGGGGTAGGGCAAAGGCACCTCCCTCTTCTCCCTTACATAATGGGAAATGGGTATCTTTGGCACAGATAATTTCTACAATTTTTCTTCCCCTACGAGATCATTTTTTGAAAAATTCTAAATGAATTTAAATTAGAAGAGTACAAATTTGTTAGAGTCCAAGGAATACGAAGACGGGAATCAAAATTCAAAACTTTCACGACTTCAGAGGCAAAATTCGGGGCGAAGTGTCAGGATTCGGGATTTCATGTCAAAATCCAGGATTCAAAAATTCCACAACAAAATGGACAATAAACAGTTTAATAGCAACCCTGCGATGATTTTTACGCCTCAAATTAGGCCATTTTTTGTTAGTCAGCTTTTGAAGAGTAGAAAATAAAGTACCATTTGAAAAAATTACACATTAAATGCTCAATTTTTAAGAAAAGGAACTAAAAAATTTTTAGCATCTCAATAGAAAAATTTTCCGACCTGGCCAATTTACTGTACAAATGGAAAGTCTATTTCAAAATTTTTCTCTCCACTGGATCCCTTTCATTACTGTAAATGAGTAGTTAAGCAATAGACTAATAAAGTAATAAATAATTTTCATCTCCAAAATATCACAGATCACTCAGACCTTTTTTAGGAATTTCCTCATCAAAAATTTACACACCCCTCTCCGAGGATTTTTCATGAAAAATTCGTTTGGGTAGTCAAATCGGTCAAAAATTTTCCCATAATAAAGATACAAGTGAACCCTAAAGGAGCCAGCCTTCGAATAATTTGTAAAATAATGTCTCAATGTTGGCAACGTTTTCTCGTAAAATCATAAGAATACAAAAATTTTAATTTCTTTTCTTCTGTGATCAATAACTATGACTGTAGCTTTCAGTTAGTAAACTACACTACTACCAGATAATGATTGAAGTTAATTAAAATGAGAACATAGTACTTTACACAGTTATCGATAAATGAATATAGTAATATGGATTTAAGCATCAATGCTATTATGCTGAACTCGCCGGCTTTTCAATCAGATTCTTAACAATTATAACTGATCGCTAAGTAAAATACATATGTATGGTAATCAACGGGTTCGACTTTCACTCGTCCTCCTCATCAGATTCCGGAGGGAAAAGTTTGTCGTAACGGGTCATGAAGGCTGCCGCAGCATCGGAGCCCAGTTGGACAAATTCGGCCACATTGGTCTTGAACATTTTGTCTTTGAAGTCCGTGACCTTCAATTTGTGCAGAACATGCTTCTGAACGAGAACATTGGTTATTTTGTTTCGAAACATCATACATGTCTAGGGAGCGAAAAAATATGCTCAAATTTCCAAAATATGAATGCAATTTTTTTTTCTAAAAACAATTCTTTACTATTTAAAGTAGTTTCTAGCATATTTAATAAGGCACTAGTTGCAAAGTGGCTGATTTTGAAAATGCACTAAAAGGGTCCCCC
>LDKF01000231.1:0-37746 GCA_001026735.1 Rotylenchulus reniformis | reverse complement strand
CCCCCCCTTGGACAGGTATGTTATGGATATTCTGGGTAGTGGATATTTTGGTGTGGATATTCTGGGTGTGGATATTTTGGGTGTGACCCAGGGACCGCCGGAGAAAATTATGAAAATTTTGTCATTTTCTTAGGAAAATTAAACATTTTTTGAATAAAATTTTCCAAAATCCAAAAATAAAGGACAAAAGGACACCCTTGGTCTGAAAAAAGGACATCAAAATTTCCAAAGGACGGGACCCCTCCAAAAAAGGACAATCCTTTAAAAAAAGGACAGATACGACCTCTGATCTAAGCTCTTGCAAAAAAGTTATGGCAAAGTCATACCGGGACTTGGTAAATGCGAGTGATTATCATGGCCATGGCCATAAATTTTTTTTGGAATAAGTCTATTGGGCTTATTTTGTAGTTAATTCTGCCTTATCTTTTGACACCAAAATCATAGGTCTGTTTGAACCAAGTTATAACTAAAGGCGTCAAAATGTCCCCGCGACATTTTGCGACCATCCCCATCCCCTCTCTTCTCTCATTTCTTTTCTCTTCCTTTTTGCAGTTTTGTTTGTACTCTTGAGTGCAAAAAGCAAAACAGCCCACATCTAAAGCCACATCGTCGTCGATTCTACGTTTGTTTACTTTTTTATACTATTTTCACATCGATTTTACGCTTTTTGGTGCAAATGAAGGGCGAAGGCAATGTGGGGGGGGGGGATAGAGACCGGACAAGGGTGGCGATCAACTTTTAATTTCATTAAAATGCTAAAATATCCCTTTCGATTATAACACATACATATTGAGGTGATATACAATAATTGGCATCAGCAGAAAAAAAGCTGTGTGGCTTTTTTGCCTAAGGGCATCTCTTAAGACTTGAAAGGGGAAATGGAGGTTCTCTGATCTTTTGCCTTGCTTGCCGCTGATCCGGATCGATCGTTGCGACGGGAGAAGGAAGGAGAGGGCCATGCCACACAGCATCAAATTCATCAATCATTCATTGCATTGCATAGGACGAATTGAGGACGGACGGACGCAACGCAGATGGAGATGATGATGATGAGATGCATTTACTTAGTTTTTAATTGGACAGAATAAAAACTGGAGACAAACAGGGAGAGACAGATCAGCAGATCAATGTATTTTTCCTTTAAAAAACCGAGATACAGATACCCATAAAATACTTCTGCTTTACATACAGTAATTTAATAGTAAAATCATATGCGATGTTTGCATTCTTTAAAAATTCCAATACAGTACCAAAATCGTTGATTAGTATTTTGGCGTTAGTTGCAAAGCCTTTGAAAATCCATTAAAAGGGGCTCCCCCCTTTAGGCAAAATAAAAAATTTGGTTTTCTAATGAAAAGAGTCCCTCATGTTAAATTTGTGGGTTTTCAAAGGCAGCAACTTTGCAACTAGCGCCAGTTTTTTTATGTAACTCACGAATTAAAATCTAGAAGAAAGTCCCCAAAAATTGAACTTTGTTCGCTTTAAGACCGGTTTAGGCTGGAAAAATTGGTTCATGTCTAGCCTATAGCTATAGTATAGTATCATAGTGATCTTTAACATTTTATCTACATTTTTTAGCTTCTAAATTGATCTGTAAATCGCCATCAATCAGTCCCTCCACCAAAGATCACTCGGTCGTACACGTGTGATGGCCGCCTACAAACCCATTTACACCAAAGAGCGGGAATGGGTGAACACGGGGATGCCCGAGGGCGAGATCATGGTGTTCCATCCCACAATGGAGGAGTTCTCCAACTTCAGCAAATACATCGAGAAAATTGAACGGAGCAGTGCCCATTTGTCGTCGGGAGTTTGCAAGGCAAGGGTGGAGGAAAAGCGTGTTAAAATTTAAAAAGTTTTTAGCGAAAAACCTTTTATAGGAATCATTTTTTAAAATATTTTTTTATGAATCAAATTTTTACCCACAAAAATACCTTTTTAAAAAGCAAAATTTTTCAGGTGATTCCACCAGCCGGCTGGCATCCCCGACCCTCCAAAGACCCGTCAGACTACTCGGATCTGGAGGATTTCGTCATTGAGTGTCCAGTGTGAGAACATTTTTCCTGTGTCCGAATATTTATCTGAAAATTAAAAAAAAATAATTAAAACTTTATTAATTATGCTAATTTTGTTTTGCTAGCCTAATAAGCAAATTTGGGTCGGAAAATAAGGCAAAGAAAAGAACAGATGAAGAGAGAAGCAGAAAAGTGCGATGAATGGCTGACATTGAATGGGAAGAGAGAGATAGACGACAGTGAATTTTTTAAAGTCGGATCAAAATTTTTATAACCCTCGAAAAAAAAATTTTGTGAAAAAATTTGGCATTTCGTCACTTGAATTTTTGAGGATTTTAAGGAAGGAACGAATGGAGGGCGCATCAAGCACGGGCTGTTACGTGAAAAACAACACGGTGTACCGAAAGCAGATGCGGGTAGGCGATTTCCGACGGATGGCATTTTCAAAGCAATTCCGCCCTCCGAAGCCAGATTATGATCTCAACGAGCTGGAAAGGTCAATTTTTGTTATTGTATTTACACCCAAAATTGTATTCACTTTTTCAGACGAATTTTCAAGAAATTAGGAAAAAAATCATTATTGATAACCTTGAATTATATTAAAGCTGACATTTAACGAGTTCGGAAATTTTTAGGCCTATAGTATTAGTATTCGATAAAATCAAAATAATTCAAAGAACAAAACACAGAAAAAACGATTATCCGCTTCTAATCTTTCAAATTAAATTTCTACCAAAAATTAGGTAGTAAATTAATAATTTCTGCATTTTTAGGAATAGAAAATTATGACAGTGATCATATTCGCCCAACTATTTAAATTAAAAATCTTGGTCAATTGACTTATTTCAGACATTTTTGGCGCAATTTGCTCCATCATGAGCCTGTGTACGGTGCGGACACCCCGGGCAGCATCTACGATGCAGATGTGCGGGAATTTAACATGAACAAGCTGGGTACCATCCTGGATTTGCTCAAAGAGCAACGAGTTGGTTTTTTACCATTATAATGATATTATAAAAATAAAAAAAAATTAAATCGAAATTAAATCTTTAAAGTCTTGTAGGAGACTGCTAATATTTTTTCAGGTCACAATCAAGGGTGTAAACACGGTGTTTCTATACTTTGGCATGTGGAAAACGATGTTTCCGTGGCATGCCGAGGACATGGACCTCTATTCAATCAACTATCTCCATTTTGGCGAGGTTCATTAACCTAATGGTGATTTTTAAAATCTCAGATTTTTCAGCCAAAATTTTGGTATGCCATCCCTTCACAATCGGCGGAGAAGTTTGAGCGACTCGCGGCCCAGCGCTTTCCGGATGGCCTTCACATTTGCAAGGCCTTCCTAAGGCACAAGGTCTACGTGATATCGCCATCGGTGCTGCGCACCCACGGGATCCCTTTCGGCACAATGGTCCAGTACCCGGGGGAGTTCATGATCAGTGAGTTCAATTACATTTTGATTTATCAAAATAATCTTCCAGCCTTTCCCCGCGGCTATCACATGGGCTTCAACCTGGGTTACAACTGTGCCGAGTCCACCAACTTTGCTCTGGAACGATGGATCGATTATGGTCAGAATTTCTCAGCCAAAAAATAATTTTTTACCAATTAAATACCCTTTTCCTAACTTGCTATAGGCAAAAATGCGGTGGTGTGCTATTGTCGCAATGACTGCGTGGAGATCGACATGCGTCCGTTCATGCAGAAATTCCGACCCAAAGAATACAAAGAGTGGTTGGAGGGGGAAAACGAACCCCAACTCATCCCACTATCCCACCCTTTTTTGCAGGTTCGAATATTGGTACGGAGAGCGGCCGGCAGCATACAGTGAGTATAATAGAAATGAGAAACCGATCTGAATATGAATGGTAACCGGAACATTTTTTAATAATCTAGAAACTTATGATACAAACCGACGGAATTTTTTGCTTTTGCTTGCCAATTTCCCTTTCATTAAATTTTTGATGAATAAAAATTTCTCTAAAGAGATCGAGAGGCGGCGCAGCGAGCGGACAAAGCGCAAGTCCTCCAAGGGATCCAACGATTCGAGCAGCGAAGAGGGCGCGGCAGTGCCGGTGGTGCGGTGCACGAAGCGGCAGAAGGCCATGTTCAAGGCACGGAAGCCGATGCGCGAGCTTTGGGCCAACCAACCGCTGAATTTGTTCGCTGAGAAGCAGCACAACATCCGCTGTGGCAAGCTGTATCCGCACTGCAGTGTGTGCCAGTACTTTGTGCGCCGCGAGATCTGGATGAGAGGCACGCCGGTGGAAGAGTTGCCGGAAAGGTGGGCAAGACCCGAATTTGGAACAATTTCTGGAATAAAACCTTAGATTTTTTGGACTCTATTTAAAACTCAAAATTTTTACATTTTTCTTTTTCATTAAAGTGTATTTATTTCGTGGAAATTTAAACATCGATTCTTTATTTAATTTACTATCGTGGATCTTCTGATCTTGGAACTTTCAGGTCGAAAAGGTTTGTGTCCGATCAGATGTTCGAGAAGGAGTGCCGAGTGGAAGGCGTGGACTGGAAGATGATGGAGGACACGCTGTTGGAGTGCACCAACTGCATGATGGTGGTCCATGCCAACTGTTATCCGAGTCGGGCTGGCACTCCCGCACAACAACAATGGCAGAGATCGGAAAATCAACGGGGAGAGGATGGCGAAGAAGGAGAACAGCAAAATGGGATCAGAAGGGGTGAGGGTGAAAGGAATTATTTAAATTAAGATCAAATTTATTTTAAAATTCTAATTTCCTAGGTTGGAATTTGTTCATTTTAATATTTTTCAGAATCCTTTTCTGACGCTGTAAAGGCTGGTTGCTCTTTCGTTCAATCGGAAGCCAAAGACCAAAACGAACAGCATAGATCATCCTCAGAGTGGTTATGCGAGCGTTGCTTCAATCGCAGCGACATTCGGATCCGATCCACATCATGCTCGCTGTGCGAGTTGAGGGGCGGCGCACTGCTGGAGACCCACCATCGAGATCCATCAGGTGGTTTTATATTTTTATCATTATAAATATATATTTTTTTAATTTGGTGTATTTTTTTATTTTCAATTTCTCTTCAGGTCAGGGCTTTGTGCACGTCATCTGCGCGCTGATGGACCCGGGCACGCGTTTCTTGCAGCCAAACGAGCGGCGATCGCCTCTCAGCTCGCCCGCGCGTCGATGGGGCGCCACACCACAGCATTACGGGGACCATGACTGCTTCTGCTCACCGGCACGAGGAAGTCCGTCGCTGTCCAATATTTCGATCACTCCTCAACCAGTTATTCCAAGTGCCAGCTGTTCCAATTTGTTGCTATGTGACTCTGGCATCGCGGACAGGTAAAGCAAGTGGAGTGTTGCTTTCAAACTTAAAACCGGTTAATTTCCCTTTTTATTCACTTTTTTATAGAAATCTACAAAAATTGATTTTTTATATTTATTGAGAACACCAATTGATATACGTAGATTAGGTCCTTCACCCCAATTAGAATTTCCTAATTCCTATTGCAGCAAAATTAAAATATTTTTTTTAATTTTGAGTGTTTTCTTTTTAGCCCAGCAAATCATCACAACAATTCCAGCAACATCCTCCATCCTCAAGAGTCCTGTCAGGACTCGTCTGATCCCATGCTTCCACCGACGCTTATCCCGGCCCTCACCAACAAACTCCTCCAACGCGCAATGTCCTGCGCTTCTATGGATTCGGCCGCTTCTTCAACATCAGTTGCACAACCACCTCCGCCTCTACTGCTTCCGAATTCGCCTGTTTGGTCATCGGCCTCCCACGGATGTCTCGAAACTTTTCGGTTAAAATTTTATCTGATAATTATCGAAATTAAATTATGCATTAACTCTTAAAAAGTATTTCTGATCAAAATTATAATTTAAAAAAATCGCAGACCTGCCGCTTCCGCCTCTCCATTTCCGGCCACCGGTTCCGACTATGGTGCTCTGACCCCTGACCGTGCCTCGCGTCTCTCCGCCTCCAACCTGCTCAGTGAGTATCCGGCCTGCTACCAATGCGAAGTGTGCGGCCAACAATCCGAACATTTGGTCCGTTGCGACATTTGCATAGAGGAACAGGAAACGGCGGCAAAGTTACGCTTCTACGTCACTTGTGCCCCGCTGGCGGATGTTACCTTCGAGCGGCGCGAGTTTCCCGGAGCGCTGGTGATCTGCGACTTCCACCATTCGGGCAGGGCACTCGAGGAGTCCGGTAAGGCAAAATCTCATTTAATCCTTAATCATCTCTTTATTTTTATAAAACTTTAATTTCCTTTACTTTTTATTGTTTTGATGGATTGCGATTTATTACACGGATCATGCACATTTGGGTTTGGTTTGGGCGAACATTGACCGTTCGAACCGATTGTAAATGTGCAAAAGCAACATTGCATTTTTATGCCATGCGTTATTCGTTTTTCAGGATGGGCATTTAAAGCAAGTGCATACAAAAAATGAAACCATTTAATATTTTTTTATTTTGCCAATAATGCCTTTAAAGACTCAAAAATCGCAGCTTGTGATGCCTGACCTTTTCCCTTTTAGCCTCTCAGCTCGACGAGCGTCAGTTTGAGCTTAAACAGCGCGTTGTGGTGGATCTGAGCGAGGAGGAGCCGGATGAGGAGAAGAAGGAGAAGCTGATCGGCTACGGACTGATCTACGCCATCTCCGAGCATTTGTTCGCCACCGTCGACTTCCTGGACGGTTCCTCCTCATCGGACATTTTTCCCTCTGACATTTTCGATTGCGAATGCAAAGCATTCGGATGCAATGGCGGCCAACACATTCCTGGATTCATGGTCCGTCCCTCCTATGCAAAATAATTTTAAATTAATAATAAAAAAGGAGAAAGAGCCAAATCCATTTCTTCGTGATTTTTCTTCTATCAGACAAAAAAATTTAAACGAAAACAACACTATAAAAATTTGTCGCTAGAGCGGAAATCCATAACTTAATAATTCCATAAACAATTAAAGGGGATCTCCTCTTCAGGTTTATGTCAGCTGGAACGACGATCAGCCTTATTTGGCCTATTACCGAGGCCAAAGTCCCCAGAAGAAGTACAGGGTCAAATTGTTCCCACCGCTGAGCTTTGAGGTGAAGGATAGACGGAAGAGGGAAGAGCAGGAGGCGGCAGCGGAACCGCAAAGTGGAGGGGAGGAAGTGAAGGAGGCCAAGGAGAGGAAGAGGGAGGACGAGATTGAGGTGAGGGAAGGGAGCCGGGATGGTTGAGGAAGTAAAGGATGGGATTCACTGGCGTATCCAGGATTTTGCCATGGATGGTGCGGTATAAGGCCCACAGCCCAAAAATAACATTTTTTCCTTCCTTAGGGGGGAGGACGGATGAAAAAAATAATCATTTTACATTAAAAAAGTTTTGTAGAAATTTTCTTTTTAAAGGGGTTCCAGTGGTTCGATAGGGACCGCCGGAGAATTTTTTAAAAAATTTAGACCCTTAAAGAAATTTTTATTTTTCCCGCCATTTAGGGGGGTGGCGGAGGGGGCGGACCCCCCTAAATACGCTACTGATGGGATTAGCAACGAATTTGAAAATTATAGAAATATATAAAATATATTTGAAAATTATAGAAATATCACTAAAAAGCCTCAAATCAACTAAACTTTTACATTCATTTTTAATAATTTTATGCATTAATAAAATTATGCACTAATTTTTTAAAACTTTCGTAATTCTATCAAAATTAAAAGGTTAAAGCCATTAACTCCTCTGCATTTTCCCTCCTCAGTTAACTTCGGACATGATCTTTCGCCGTGATGAGATACACCCCGAACATGTGCGAAAGGCACTGCTCAAGCGCAAATCTACGGAACCGAACACGCCGAACAAGGGGATGAGTACAACGGGGGGAAGCTGATGGAGAAAGAAAAGAAACATGAGATTTGGAGGCAGAGAATAAAAGGAAAATCGTTGGAGAATGGATCCGATAATTGCAGCTCATTTTCATTTTCAAATTATTTTTCATGTTATTTTACATTTTGTTAATGTGTAATAATTTCTTTGTTCCAAACCTTCTTTGTCCTTTAACATCCATTGATATTTCAAAATTTTTTTGGATGACATGATTATACTCATCAGTTTATGCTTTGATTCCATGATTTTTGCCCTCCAATCTTTCATCTCTATGCCGCCATGTACCTCCCTTCACTCCCACCCCTTCAGGGACCGAATTCTTACAAATCACATCCTTACATTGTATATTAACGATTCAACAAATATACACATTTGGATTCTTTGCATTCACCAATAAAAGTAGTATGATGATGATGTTGATTAAAATGAAAATTGGGCACCGATTGAATTGCTTTGAACCTAAAATTTTATGAAGCGAATCTTTCAATGAAGTGATAGAGAAATGAAACGGCAAAAGAGTACACAGAGAAAAGGTGCGGAGAGAAAGTTCATAAAGGAAAACTTTCGCTTCATAAAATCCTAGAGGCAAAAATAAATTTCCAATTCAATGGAATTTTTACGCCGATTTTAATTGAGAGTTTAAACCGATGGGAGGGTCAAAATCATTTTATGGAAAGATATTTTTTGACGAAATTACGATTTTTAAAATCCATTTAATCGGTGACAAAAGGATTATATAGCAACAAGGACATCATCAACAAATTTTTCTCAAACAATTTAATCCAACAATTCAATTTTTATTTCTTGCCCGCGCCCTTTGCCTTCAGGATTTTGTTGGCGATTTGTTGTTCCTCAACCTTAATGCGAAACATTCATTTTTTGGTCCAGTCCAATATTTCAAACCAGAAATGCGCGGATGATTCGTTGACGGACAGCCGCCGCGCTGAGGCATCCCCCGTAGGCTCGGGTCACCGTCTTCTTTCGCTTCGTGAGCTTGGCCAACTGACGTGGTCGAGCAGCTTTTATCTAAAAAGTTAAAAAGAGGATTAACATGTGAATAGCAAAGTAGCAATTACATATTAACTCTTGTCAGATTTAAGTATTGGGAAAGAAAATAGAATTTTAAAATTCCTATTCTCTTCCTCATGAATTGGATGGAACGATTTAAAGAATAATTATAAAATTGCTTTGTTTAATGCAAATTAATGATTAATTTCGGTTTCGGTGATGTCAGATCAAACAGTCATTTTGTCTCGGGAAAATTCTATTTGTTTATGGAAATTCAGAAATGTGGACACCTGATATCAAGGCTAAAAAATATTTTTGGGCCCTAATATAAATATAAAAATACTTTTCTTACCCCTTTCAACAGAACACCAGTGTCACCGCACTTGGGTATCGAACCCATCTTCTTGCGGTAGTGGAACACATTGCGTCCTCCGGGCGTTTTCACCACCTTTGTCTTGTTGGACTTGGTGTTGTAGCAAAGGCGTCTGCGGTATGTCAGGCGTTCCGGCATTTTGTTTGCTTTTTAAAAATCGTGTGCTTATTCTTTTGTCTAAAAGAATAATGCTTTAATATGTATGTCGGAAGTGTGTAAAATCATAAAACAGATTAGGAAAAAGTTTGTAAGAGTAAAAAAGAAAAAGTTTTGGTTTGGAGAAACGCTTTGTGAGCTATCATTTTATGAAGCGAACTCCTTAAAATCAGATAATAATATCTTTTTACGAAACACGCTTTCGCCAGGGATGGGAACGGGCCTGGAAAATTCAGGCCCGGCCTGCTTCTTGCTCGCCACCGGGCCGTAGGACGATCAGGTTCGTATCCGGCCCGGTTCTTGCTGATGACAATGGCTGGGACATTAATTAGCAGACAATGGCTGATAATTGGTGTCCCAAAAATAAATTAAAAAAATCCCTGAAAAAGTGCATTCTGGGGTCTGGGGTTTTTTGAGGAGCTGAACATGAATATGAACTCCGTTTTGTCATATAGGGCTCAATTGCACTTTAGCCCAGGGTTCCGATCTGTCCTTATTTATAAGATTTGTCCTTATTTTGGGGGTCCTAATCTTACAAAATTAAAATGTCCTTATTTGTAAGATTTGTCCTTATTTCAGACCAAGTGTGTCCTTCTGTCCTTATTTTTTGGATTTTGGGAAATTTATTCAAAAAATGACCAATTTTCTGAAGAAAAAAGGTCTAAAATGTAAATTTTTCTCCGAAAATTTCAACCTTCTATAATAATTTAAATTGTACGCGTATTTTTTAGAATTCCATTTTAAATTTAAATGGCATCGCGTAAACGCAAAAATTTTTTCAAAAGTGAATATGCCAAAGAATTTCAAGGAATCACACAAAGCAAAGCGGGCGACGAATACGCACATTGTGTCTTATGTAAATTTGATATTTCTCTGCTGTCAATCGGCAAAACTGCCATTACACATCATCAGAAGACGGAAAAGCACCAAAAGGCAGCAAAGGCTGCAAGGGTGAGTGGCGCAATAACGGCCTTCATGCCCAGCACTTCGGCACCATCAGATTTGGACCGACAAACCGCTGCGGCGGAAGGCGAGTTTTCACAAATACCAATTATTTTTAATTTACAAAATACCAATTATGCTCGTCAAATGCTTCGTCGATTGGAGCCGAGCGAATCAGCAGCTTTACGACAAGCTTTTCGGGTTGTCAATCGATAGATTAAAACAAATAATATATTATTTTAGGATTTTCTACAATCAACGGTCAATTACGTCGAAAAATGGTTCCGGATTGAACGCTTTCCAACTGATGTGGGTTGGATTTCCCTAAAAGTCAAGGAAGTTTGTCGTAATGAAGTGATGAATTTGCCGAGCAAATCGCACCAGACTTGAATGACAATGAACTTTTTGATGAAATTACAATTTTGAATGAACTGCTCGCAAAAATACCAGATGAGAAATTTAGTGAAATGGATGCAGAACAGAAATGGGTTGAGCTTTTTGATACAGATTTGCCCAACATTCAAATTCTCGTCAGCAAAATTTTATCAATCCCGGTGTCCAATGCTTATGTGGAGCGTGTTTTCTCTCTTTGCTCCTCCCAATGGACGGATGAAAGAAATTTGTTGAAGGTAGAAACAGTGGTGTCTCGCTCAGGTGAAGGTCAACTATGATTTGGATTGTCCCCAGATGTATGATTTGCTCATTTCTTCTCCCAAAATGTTAAAATTAATCATGGGTGGCGAGAAATATGATTTTTGAAGGTTTTATTTACACGAATAAACTGATTTACAACTGATTTTAAGGCTTTTACAAAATGTCCTTATTTTTGACCATGAAATCTTATTTTTTCAGCTGAATGTCCTTATTTTAAAAATTTTTCGATCGGAACCCTGCTTTAGCCGTCCTTAAAACTTTTATTTTAACCGTCCTTAAAAATGTAGTCTGGCCGAAAACTTTTTTGTTAGACTTGTTAGACCAAAAGTATAAAAGACAACATTGTTCAGAATTTCATGCTGATTCTAATGGTATAAAAATATTTCTGAAATTCTAACAAAAATGTTGAAAAAAGCCGAAATTATCAAAAGAATCGAAATTTCGACATTTTTGTTAGAATTTCAGAAATATTTTTATACCATTAGAATTACACGAAATTCTGAACAATGTTGTCTTTTATACTTTTGGTCTAACAGGTCTAACAAAAGTTTTCGGCCAGACTACATTTTTAAGGATGGTTAAGTTTTAAGGACGGCTAAAGTGCAATTGAGCCATTTTAATAGAGAATTTTGGCTTTTTGGGCTGACTAGACGAATCTTGGCTTTTTGGCTGACTAGACGAATTTTGGTCTAGACGAACTTTGGGGCAGCGCTCCATCCTATCAAAAAAAATTTCGATGCATTTTTGCGCTGCCCCAAATTTCGTCGAAACCAAATTTTGTCGAATCCAAATTTCGTCTGCTCAGCCAAAAAGCCAGGATTCGTCTACTAACAAATGTCATTTGCGGGTTCTACATGCCATTTTAAGTGATCCACATGACATCTTGGGGGGTCTACATGCTATTTGCGGGTTCTACATGAAATGCATTTTTCGAATTTCTAGACGAAATTTGGTTTTTGGCTGAGTCGACGAAACTTGGTTTCGACGAAATTTGGTTTTTTGGTTTAGTCGATGAAATTTGGCTTTTTGGCTGAGTCGACGAAATTTGGATTCGACGAAATTTGGTAGCGACCATCTTTGTCAAAAAAAAATTTTTGATCATCCGTGTCCGTGGTCAGAAAATTTCGTGTCAAAAAATTATTTGAATATTCCACTTTTTGAAGGTCTGCCTCGTAATCGGGCTACAGGACAATAGAACCCAGTTCATTAGAACTAGTGTTAGGAACAATACCAATACCGAGACCAATACCAAAATCCAATACCAAAAACCAATACCGAGACCAACCAATACCGGTATTGGGTATTGTGGTATTGGTCCGGGTATTGGGTATTGGTATTGGCTCGAGGAAAAATGATGGTATTGGTATTGGGTATTGGTATTGGCGTCGAAAAAAATTTAGTCTTGGTATTGAGTATTGGTATTGGTGTTGAAAAATTTTTAGTATTGGGTATTGGTATTGGATTTGACAATTTTCAATTTTGAGGAATGAAAATCAACAAATGAATTTTATTCACTAAAATTAGCTTTTTTTTGCTTATATAAATAATTATTTGCCTTTTTTAAAATTTTTGAGCATAATTTATATCAAATTTGGTCAATTTTAGTCCATATTTCGGCTTTTTACTCCATATTTTATGACCATATTTTGCCAATTTTATTTCCATAACTATCCCATTCTTATTCATTACATTAAATTTCTGAAATAGTTGATAGAAAAATCAATACCAATATCAAATCAATACCAATACCAGAAATCGAAAATCAATACCGAGGCCAAATCAATACCAAGACCAGAAATCGAAAAATCAATACCGAGACCAAGTCAATACCAAGACCAGGAATCAAAAATCAATACCGAGACCAAATCAATACCAATACCAGGTATTGGTTTTCAATACCAATACCAAACCAATACCAATACTTTGACCAATACCAAAGTATTGGGGGGGGGGTATTGGTATTGGCTAAGCCAAAATTCCTAACACTAATTTAGAACCCAAAAACTTCCCTTCAAACAAAAACTTTTTTTAAAACATTGCTAGGCCAAAACTATAAAAATCAAAAAGGTTTAGAATCTTAGAACCCCGCTTATGGCCTATTTGGTTTTTCGAATTTCCCCGGAAACTTTTGAAATTTCGAAAAATTATCGACTTTTTGCATTTTTTTCGAAAATTTCAAAATTTTCAAAATTTTTCAGGGAAATTCGAAAAACCAAATAGGTCATAAGCGGGGTTCTAAGATTCTAAACCTTTTTGTTTTTTATAGTTTTGGCCTAGCAATGTTTAAAAAAAAGTTTTTGTTTGAAGGGAAGTTTTTGGGTTCTAATGAACTGGGTTCTATTGACCTGACCCCCGTAATCGTAACGTAAGATTAAAAGAAGTGAACAAGTGAACAGAAACAGAGGCACATAAAAAATTAAAAATAATAAAAAATTATTATTTTTAATTTTAGGCCATTTCTATTGTGTGTTTCCCTTTCTAAAATTTTATTTTATGTATTTTCTTTATGCTTTTTATCCAATTCGAAGTCGGTTCAGATCAATCATTTTTCAAATGCGTCGATTGGTGAACCCAAAGACGTTTGGTCGGCCTTCTATTGCTCTTGCAAGATCCGGGTGCAGAAATCGGCCTTTCTTCCTCATCACCGTGTTTCCAGACAAGGCACTTGGCCGCCGTTGGGAAGGCAGTGTGATTGAGCAGGTACTTTTCTAGCTTTTGATTTTGACTTTCTACTACTAGTATAGTATTTCACCAATTTTTCCACACCAAACAACTTATAAAAGAAATTTCCTTGAATAATGAAACTGATTTTTAGGTTTAACAAAAAAATTACACTGTATATATAGGCCTTAAAACCCTTAAAATTATAAAAAAAATCCCCAATAGGTGTGAATTTTCCAATTTTTATTATTTCCATTTTGGTTAATTTTTTACAGCTTGGCTCTTTTGATCCCTTGCCGAATGATCGCAATGAGAAACTGGTGGCATTGAATATTGAGAGGATAAAATACTGGCTTGGAGTGCGTAATGCCTTAGTATCTACATCTGTGCTTGAATTACTAGGTTATTTAATTTTGTAAAATATGTTAATTTATTTTGTAACTTTTTTTGAGTGAAATCCCGAAAATTCAGAATTTTTAAAAATGAAAATTGAATTTAATTGCGCCTTCCACACAGCGCACTCATTTCGGTCATCCATGCAACCTCTATTCTTTTACCCCTTATTAGTTTCTTGGCAACTTTTTCCGTAAAAATGGATGGATGGATAAAAATTATTTTTTATATTGAACATAATACATAGTTCTTTCTTTTTTATGCATTAAAATCTATGGTAGGAAAACCCCTCCATGGAAAAATATTATTTATTCATTTAAATTAGGAATTTTGTCAAGGTTGCACTCTGATCCGCCGTGTTCCATCAAATGTTTATGCTTTTTTTTTCATAGAAAAATAATTCGAAATTAATAAAAGATTAAATACACCTTTTCTACAAATCTTAAAGTTCTATGATAATTTATTCCTTTTATAGGGTTAGCCGGGCTTCTTCCGCTGCATCCTAAGACGTATTTGAGAGCGCGCATGAGCAGATTGTTGAAGAACGAATCACTGGAAGCACGGCAAGCAGCTCAAGCACAATTGGAGCAAATTGGGGGAGAGACCGAGGAGGAAGAAGTGTCTTTGCAAAGTGAAGAGCAACAACAATTGGAAGTGGAGAGCGGAATGGTTTTGGAGGAAGAAAGGGAAATGGGGGCAGAAAATCAAAAGGAATCCAAAAGTTGACATTGGNTAATTTATTTTGTAACTTTTTTTGAGTGAAATCCCGAAAATTCAGAATTTTTAAAAATGAAAATTGAATTTAATTGCGCCTTCCACACAGCGCACTCATTTCGGTCATCCATGCAACCTCTATTCTTTTACCCCTTATTAGTTTCTTGGCAACTTTTTCCGTAAAAATGGATGGATGGATAAAAATTATTTTTTATATTGAACATAATACATAGTTCTTTCTTTTTTATGCATTAAAATCTATGGTAGGAAAACCCCTCCATGGAAAAATATTATTTATTCATTTAAATTAGGAATTTTGTCAAGGTTGCACTCTGATCCGCCGTGTTCCATCAAATGTTTATGCTTTTTTTTCATAGAAAAATAATTCGAAATTAATAAAAGATTAAATACACCTTTTCTACAAATCTTAAAGTTCTATGATAATTTATTCCTTTTATAGGGTTAGCCGGGCTTCTTCCGCTGCATCCTAAGACGTATTTGAGAGCGCGCATGAGCAGATTGTTGAAGAACGAATCACTGGAAGCACGGCAAGCAGCTCAAGCACAATTGGAGCAAATTGGGGGAGAGACCGAGGAGGAAGAAGTGTCTTTGCAAAGTGAAGAGCAACAACAATTGGAAGTGGAGAGCGGAATGGTTTTGGAGGAAGAAAGGGAAATGGGGGCAGAAAATCAAAAGGAATCCAAAAGTTGACATTGGCACCATATGGATATTGTCATTTTTTATCTTGATAAAAGCTAGCAAATTTTTATGAATTCTTCATTTCAGAAAATAAATTGATTTATTTCAAAATATTTTATCATTTTCTCTTGCTCAAGCTCATTTTCTTGGAATTAAAATTTTTTAGCATGTTAAACATTGTCTCATTCTCTCATTCATTGCTGCGACACAGGAATTTTAAATCGAGATCAATATTTTTCCGGTCGGGGTCGGTTCGGCCCCGCCGATTCGGCCCTGCCGTTTCGGCCCCGGTACGTTTCGGCCCCGCCCCCATATAAAAAAGAAAAGTTCGGTCCCAAAATTACAAAAAAATTCACTAAAATTAAATTTATTTTTATTATTTAAAAATCAAATTTTAATTAAAAATTAAAATTTTTTCCCTCACAAAAATTTTTCATTTTAAATAAACAAAAAGCAATTACATCAATATTATTTAAAAAATGAGGAAGGACTGTTCAATAGGTGAGTGCTGTATGATTTAATCATCCAGCCCGCACCTATTGAACATGGCTTTTGGCCTAAGCCCCCCACGGCTGCCATAGATAGCCGGGTTCGGTATCGTTCAATTTTTTTTATTTTGCTTTTTGTTCATTTAATATATTTTAATTTAATTTTTAACATTTTAATTTTTAATATAAATTTTAATTTTTAAAGAATAAAAATTATAAATTAATTTTAGTGAAAATTTATTTTTGTAATTTTGGGGCCGAACTTATCTTTTTCATATGGGGGCGGGGCCGAAACGGCGGGGCCGAATCGGATCTGGGGCCGAAACGGCGGGGCCGAAACGACTCGATCCGTATTTTTCGAGGTTACGGATTGTCTCTTAAGAGTTTGAATCCACAAAATTGGATTTCAGAATTGATTTTTTTTGTCTTTGATTTAATTCTACTAATTCACTTCATTCTCTTTTCAGATCGTAAATATTATGTTTCGGACTTCTTTTACCGTGGCATTGGTTGCCGTTCTCTAATTTTCCACATCAATCCCGATCTTGATCTCGCCGCAATAACTCTAACCAACTAACCAACCCTCCATGCCTTCCCGCTCTCTCCTCCCCCTCCGATCTCTGATCTCACTGTTCGCCTTCTTTCATCTTTCAAATGCCAATTGCTCACACACTTTTCGCTTCACCGATCGGTCGGACGCCAACAACACGTTGTGGACTTTGCTGGAAGACACCAAACAATGCGACGAATTGATGGCGAGTAGGAATCTAACTGGACAGGGACTGGTGAGGGCCTGTCCCGATGACCTGTTGGACATCAATCTGAGCCCGCATTCGGTGTTTCCGGCCGGCAAAAATATGTGAATTTTTGGATTGAAGATTGAATAATAATTTTAAAGAAAAATAAATTTTTTAAATAAACTTCGAGAATATAAATATTTATTCTCCTTCTATAATATGATCCTTAACTCCATTAATTAAAGATTTTTTTAACTTTTCATTTGATGTTAATACCTAGTCTTACAATTAGAATTCCATTTAAATTTTTTCTTAGTCTATTTTATTTCTTGCCCTTCATTTCTTTTCTTCATTTTTTATTTTCTTTTCGGTTTTTATAAAAATCCCTTTAGACTCCCTTATGTCCAGCTGAACATCTCCATCACATCACTGGCCCGCTTGAATGAACTGTTCCTCCGGTTCCATTGCATTTATGCGCCCAGTTCGGATGATTACTTGTGCCACAACCATGACATTCAACTGGCCAAGTGGGGACGGATGATTTGGCCATGTCGAAGACTTCAACTTTTGCAAGACGCGGTAAAATATTTTAAAATTTGGATATAATGCATCTTTTGAAAATTTTATTATTTAAAATAGTTTCTTGTATTTTTTCATATTCATTGAAAATTATAATTTTTACGATTTCAGGATCGAGAATTCCGATTCCATTTTTCCTACACCTGCTTTCGCTTGTTCAGTCTCTCACAATATGTCCTTGAGCTTTTTGTTCGGCATCACGGTGGATTTTGCCGGTATTATTTTTATTGAATCTTTTTCCATAACTATTATAAAAAAATTCCTATAAATTTTTTGAGTTTATGGATTTCAGGCGAAATTTGCTGATCTCAATCCCGATGGAAAGACAATTGGACCCGAAAATCGCACATTTCTACACGGGAACTCGATGGAACGACGCCATTTTCCAGAAGCATCCACCCCTGGACTGGTCGCCACTCGTGGCCATTGACAGTTCCTTTAACGATGTATGAATCATTTTGGTACAAAATTAGTTAAAAGTTTTAATTAAAAGTTTTTTTTATCGAAAATTTCTTTAAAAAATATTTTAATTTTTTTTATAATTATTTTAGTCTATCCTTTACACTTTTTATACATTTCATTTTAATATTAATTTAGATGATCTGTTGCGGACTCGGTCGTTTGAGTCCCTACGTTTGAGTCCCCAGGTTGGAAATGCTTGTAACTCGGCTCAAACTTAACTTAGAAAAACGAGCTTGGTGTCAAAAGATAGCCCTAAATGTCTGCTATAAAATTACAAAAGAGAGCATTCGAAATGGCCAAGTGCAAAAAAAGTTATGGCCAGATCTTTGGCCAAGATCACGATTGCGCGTCTTAACTTGGCCATAACTTTTTTTCGACTTGGCCAAACCGGTTAGTTGTTCTTGCAACATACATTAACAAGTAGGGGGGGGGGGGTCGACCAAAAACTTTACGAACGAAGTCGAGGGGGGGTCGGGGGTCTCCAACTACGAAATCATCAAAATAACGTCCATTTTGCGAAAATGCCCCAATTTTTCAATTTTTTTTGCGAAGTGGCCTACCATATTTTATATTTTTTAGGGAGCCCAGAAAATTTTTCGGCACATTATGAATCTTTTAAAAAAGTTGCAAATTTTTTTACAGATATTCCACTGTATTGAGGGGTGCCGGCGGTCCCGACAGGGGCCGCCGGGGAAAAAATTGAAAATTTAGACCAATTTCTTAAGAAAATTGGCCATTTTTTGATGCAATTTTATAAAGAAATTCATTGTATTGAGGGGCGCCGGCGGTCCCGATAGGGGCCGCCGGGAAATTTTTGAAAAATTAATGAATTTTCTTGGGGAATTTGGGTCCATTTTTGCTAGTCATTTTTAGAATTTTGATTGAATTTCATACTAATTTTTAGCAATTTCGGAGGTTTCGGCGGTCCTGGTAGCGACCGTCGGAGAAAATTTTGGAAAAATATGACTCTTTCTGAAGAAATTTGATCATTTTTTTCCTCTTCCCCCTCTTCTCCTCCTACGAACTCCCCTCCCTCCCTTCCCCATCCTTCCTGCCCCCCGGGTACGAAGTCCCCCTCGATTTCGGGGCCCCGTACGAACGAAGTCAGGGGGGGGTCGACCCCCCCCTTTGTTAATGTATGTCTTGCAAATTTATAGCAGACATTTAGGGCTATCTTTTGACACCAAGCTCGTTTTTCTAAGTTGAGTTTGAGCCGAGTTACAAGCATTTTTCCAACCTGGGGACTCAAACGTAGGGACTCAAACGACCCTCACCCGATCTGTTGAGTTTTTGAGAATTTAGCTATAATACTATTTTTCTAGAAAACGATCAAAATTCTTTGTTTCTCTATTAAAAACTTATTTGTTGTTTTTAAGTCGCTAGTCATCAACCTCCACCCGACCGAATGGCTTCTCCAAAATCAGCGTCGCCCTCTCACTTTGTCCGTTTATTCTTTCTCCTCATCTTCTTCCTCCCCATTGATCGGTGGCAATTTATCATCTTCTTCTTCTTCTTCCCCATCGTCTTCCGTTCATCCGCAACTTTTGTTCGCCCAGCAAATTGCTCCGTCCAGGAACATCACCAACAGCGGATACGAAAGCGTCAAATATCGCTGGCGATGGTCCGACGTTGACGCGGGTGCGTACCTTGTGTACGCGCACTTGGAACGCGCGGACTGCCGGTTGGCATGCGGCGGAGCAGAGCAGGACAAGGAGTGCAACCAGTGTCCGCACACTGCGCTGAATTTCACGCTCGCCACCCACAAACACTCGCTCGCGTGGCGTCAATCGCGAATGTTGATCTCAGTGGCCAAACACATCGCTATGGGCGTTTTTGGTGGGTTCTGATGAGTTTTTTTGGCTGGATGAATCCAATAATGTTCGCCACTTCTCATGAATTTTGGAATTTTATCGAATATTTTTCTGTTATATATATAAATTAAGCCGTGTTACGAATATTCCCTTCAGCACTACTCGCTATCATACTTGCTGCGCTGATCGCGGGCTTCCTTTATATCCGAGTCTGGCGACCGAGAGGTGACTCAATTATTACAAAGGGACGCAAAGTACAAAAAAATGCAAAAATTCGTTTGAAAAATTAAAGACCCTATCAGCTGTGTCGGCATTCTTTTATTTTATTATATGAAATCTTAAAATAAAAATTTCAACAAGTGACATATGTGAATGCCCCAAAAATTAAGCCTTATTATTAGTAATTCATTTTTTACATCGACCTCTTCCCCTCTGACAAATACTAGGTGATCAATGATCACGCCATTAACCCTGCTTACATTTTTTTATAAAAGTCCTTTTCTCTCTCCCCAAAAGCCTTCGCACGCTTGCCCCCACGCGCGGTCGAACTGCACGGCCGGCCTAGTGTGTTGGTGCTGTACACAGACGACTGTCAGGCACACAGCGACGTGGTGATGGCACTTTGCCAAACGCTCGAGGAGAGTGCCAATGCGCGATGTCTGGTGGATCAGCGCGAGTTCGAGGCCAATCCAAGTTGGCAATTTTCAGGATTTTTCCTTAGAGTTCTATCCTTCTCGAACTTAAAATTCCTGCTTTTATATTTTTCTGATTTTGAATTTCCCTTTATCATATATGGTCTTAATCTTTATATTTCTGGTTTATTTTCCCCCGACCATATTTTTGGGCTCTATAGTCCATCAATCACTCTCTCCGTCGATTTAGCTTTGCGTCCCAGTGTTTGGTTGGCGGACAAATTGGCCGGGTGTGACTTTGTGCTTGTTCTGTTCTCCGCTTGTTCCCCGCGAGTGTTGGCCGGTGAACGGTTAGCCCAACGACGGCACTTTCCTGATCTGTTCAACACGGCACTTGGCTTTGTTGTCGCGGTAAGTTTTACATTGGGGCAATTCATTAAAAATTAAAAAAATGCATAAAATGATTTTATATGACCATAATGTGAACTCTAATTTTAGAGGGTTATCTTTACCTAATTTATAATATTCTTGTTTTTTACATCCATAAAGAAATAAAAAAAGTAAAAAATGATCTGATTTTGCATTTGCAGCGTATCAACGAGATTGCGCTGTCGGAGGGTGTCACACTCTTATCCGCCCAACCAACACCGAATATCCCTCAACAAAATGGGCATACTCCTAACAATCCATCGGGCGAAAATACAACCAATCCTGACCCGAGTTCGAAACCGAATGTTCCGATCAAATCACAGCCATCCAGCAGACAATCCCAGTTGGCCCGATTTATGTTCGCCCGTTTCGCCTATTCGCCCCCATCAGTGATCCCGCCCTTTTTCGCCTCCACCCAATTTGGTCTGGGCCGTGGTGGACCATTGGTAAATAATAAATGTTTAATAGGTCTTAGAAAAAATTGTTAGGTATTTGTTATTTTTAAAAATATTTTATGTGAATTACCGGAAACTATAGTTAAAATAAAATTTTTATGAGATATCATGTTCCAACTTAATTCTAAAGAAAACTTAAAAAGAATCGAAAAAAAATTATTTGTCATTTTTATAATTTTTAAATCATAGTTCGGTAATGTTTTAGGTTTTACCAGACAATATTGGACTTCTGATTGCTCGGTTGCATGGAGTTGCACATCCGCTTATTAGCCCAGCGGATTCGAAAAGGCCACAACGCTTTTTGCACGAAGCGAATTTGGACGGACTGAACAATGCATTGGCGGAATTTGAACGATTTGCGGAGAGCAATCCGGGCTGGATGGAGGAGAGATTTGTGAGAAAAGCGGAAGCGGAGGAGGGAAAGGAGGAAGGTGAGATATAATGGCGTGGCCAGAAAATTGGGAGAGGTTAGTAGGGTAGGGGGTGTTGTATTTTCGGGTAGGTCATTCTTTTTTAGCAGCTTACAGTATTATAATAACTAAATGGCTTCAAAATTTCTTTCTATTGGAATCCAAATTTTCCTTAGGGTCTTTGGTCTATTCCAAATTCTAACAGAAAAATTTAAAAAAAAACTTGGATCACGGATTCAAGCTCTCATTTTTATTTTTTGTGATTAAACCTATTATAGAACCAGAAGATGAACAAATGGAAGCCAATCGGAAAAAGCTGATGATGTCCATCAATCGAGTTCCCACAGAGGAGGAACAGAAGCAGATGGCAGAACGATACGGATTGTTGGATGTGGGATCGGATGAGGAAGAAGGAGGGGGAGCAGAGGAAAAGGTGGGGAGGAGATACGATAGCAATAATAACCGTTGAAAAACGCTTTAAACCAGCGTTCTTTTGAAACGAATTCCTTATTGTAATCTAATACATAAAAAGTGCATGAGAAGAGAAAAAGAAAATAGACGGATAATATTAATTAACGTAACATGTTTACGCGTTATAAAAACGCGGAGCTAAAAAATGAATTGGATTATCAAGGTTTTTTACCCTGATTATAGAATAGGTTTTTTGATTTTAAAAATCCATTATAAATTCATTTCAAAAAGTAATATAATATTGGAATCCAAATTTTCCATAGGGTTTATAGGTCCGACGGAATTTCTTCAAAATACACTTTAAAATTAACATTTTTTGGAGAATTATTAAATTTGATAGGCAATGAATTTTCCTTAAGTTGCCAAATCGGACAAAGCGTTACCAGCTGGTGATGGACGGCATTGAGGACGAAAATTCTTCATCTTCTTCTTCCTCTTCCTCCTCATCTTTAAATACTCGGAAGAAGCCCAGGGATCGCACCTCATTCTGATCAAAGTTCAAATCTGATCGGGTCCATCGAAAAATGCATTCCCATTCTGGTCATTAGCAATTGCTCCTCTTGCTCCCAAAATATATGGCCATATCCCAAACCAAAAGATGATATTCCCAATTTTAAATATTTTGCATTCAATCGCCAAAAAGAAATTGAAAAGGAAAAGATTTGAAAATAAATAAAAAATATTATTTTAATGAATTATTTTCAAATTTTTTCTTTTCCAAAATGCCTTGTATTTTTAAATTTTTGGCGATGGATCTACCTTGTAAGTCCTTCCTTCCAATTCGCTCAGATTTTTTGTACAATCCCCATCCCTAGTTTCCCCAAAATTTTCCAATTCCAAATAAGGAACAACAATCCTACAATTAGACGGAATATTTTTATGATTGTTTTTTTATTTGGAATCTTTTGGCCATTTTCTTTAATTAATTATGTTAAAATGAGAAATTCAGCGAAAAACTGATGTGATACTGTAATCAAAAATTAAATAATCATGCGTATTTTAGAAAAAGTTTTGTCGTTCCTTGATTTGGTCCAATCATGATAAATGCATGTATGTACTATGTACATCGATAAATAAATAAATTATTTTATTGAATGCATAATATTCACCATGTAGAATCGATTTGACACACGCAGTATTTTTCATTTTTTTCTTCAATTTTTTCAATTCCCTTTTTGCAGATTTTTATGGGCGGGAAAAAAGGCCTAAAAAGGTGTCAATTCTGCGATTACGCTCACCGACTGATTTCGCAGGTGCGGAGGCACCAGGCCCAAGCACACGGGGACCATTGTGAGCTTAATATTTTGAGGGTTTTTCTACAGAAAAATCTTTTTTTTCTATATAATAATTGCCATTCAAAATTTACGGACGAAATATATCACTTACAAAATCATTAAGCACTTTTGTGCACGGTCGGCTGCGGACTTCGGGTCTCCTACAACCGGCTGGCACGGCACATCCGCGAGTGCCATCCGGAAGTGGTGGAGGACATTGACAACGCGGACAGCGGGATGGCAACTTCGATGATGGACGACGGAGTGGTGCTGGAAGAGTTTGTGGTGATCGAAGGGCGGAAGGAAATGAAGGCGGAAGCGGAGGAAGAGGAGAGACGGAAGCGGAAGAGTCCGGCGAAAGAGGAGGAAGATGCAGAGAAGCGGAAGAGACCGGAAGAGGAGGCGGCACAGAAGCGGAAGAGACCGGAAGAAAAGAGGGCACAGAAGCGGAAAAGATCCATCATAAAAGTCACCGGGAAGGAGGTGGGTTGAAAGGGAGGGCACAGGAGAAATCCACTAAATTGCTGATTAAAGTATTTATTTTTTATTGGAATCAAAAAAAAAGAAATTCGAACACAAAAGGCCTCAATCTGATAAAATGGCCGAACCCATGTTTAGAATCACCATGCGTCCTCTGACACTCCCACTTCATCACTGGTCGACGGTATTTTGCCCACTTCGGCACTGGTCGACGGACATCCGTACGTGTGCTCCGAGTGCGGCATGCGCAAGCCGACCAAGGACGCGTTGCGCAAACACATTGGACGCGTGCACAAACGGAGCTACAAGAGGGAGGGACCGCGCGAGAAGAGACACTTTTGCGAGTGGAGAGCGGACAGAGAAGCAGAGATGTGCGGGAAGGGATTCACGACGGCCGGCAAGCTGGCGGATCACATGAACACGCACACGGGTGGGCATGGGAAGGGGAGGGGGTGATCTTTGATCAGATCAGNTGTTATTTTTAAAAATATTTTATGTGAATTACCGGAAACTATAGTTAAAATAAAATTTTTATGAGATATCATGTTCCAACTTAATTCTAAAGAAAACTTAAAAAGAATCGAAAAAAAATTATTTGTCATTTTTATAATTTTTAAATCATAGTTCGGTAATGTTTTAGGTTTTACCAGACAATATTGGACTTCTGATTGCTCGGTTGCATGGAGTTGCACATCCGCTTATTAGCCCAGCGGATTCGAAAAGGCCACAACGCTTTTTGCACGAAGCGAATTTGGACGGACTGAACAATGCATTGGCGGAATTTGAACGATTTGCGGAGAGCAATCCGGGCTGGATGGAGGAGAGATTTGTGAGAAAAGCGGAAGCGGAGGAGGGAAAGGAGGAAGGTGAGATATAATGGCGTGGCCAGAAAATTGGGAGAGGTTAGTAGGGTAGGGGGTGTTGTATTTTCGGGTAGGTCATTCTTTTTTAGCAGCTTACAGTATTATAATAACTAAATGGCTTCAAAATTTCTTTCTATTGGAATCCAAATTTTCCTTAGGGTCTTTGGTCTATTCCAAATTCTAACAGAAAAATTTAAAAAAAAACTTGGATCACGGATTCAAGCTCTCATTTTTATTTTTTGTGATTAAACCTATTATAGAACCAGAAGATGAACAAATGGAAGCCAATCGGAAAAAGCTGATGATGTCCATCAATCGAGTTCCCACAGAGGAGGAACAGAAGCAGATGGCAGAACGATACGGATTGTTGGATGTGGGATCGGATGAGGAAGAAGGAGGGGGAGCAGAGGAAAAGGTGGGGAGGAGATACGATAGCAATAATAACCGTTGAAAAACGCTTTAAACCAGCGTTCTTTTGAAACGAATTCCTTATTGTAATCTAATACATAAAAAGTGCATGAGAAGAGAAAAAGAAAATAGACGGATAATATTAATTAACGTAACATGTTTACGCGTTATAAAAACGCGGAGCTAAAAAATGAATTGGATTATCAAGGTTTTTTACCCTGATTATAGAATAGGTTTTTTGATTTTAAAAATCCATTATAAATTCATTTCAAAAAGTAATATAATATTGGAATCCAAATTTTCCATAGGGTTTATAGGTCCGACGGAATTTCTTCAAAATACACTTTAAAATTAACATTTTTTGGAGAATTATTAAATTTGATAGGCAATGAATTTTCCTTAAGTTGCCAAATCGGACAAAGCGTTACCAGCTGGTGATGGACGGCATTGAGGACGAAAATTCTTCATCTTCTTCTTCCTCTTCCTCCTCATCTTTAAATACTCGGAAGAAGCCCAGGGATCGCACCTCATTCTGATCAAAGTTCAAATCTGATCGGGTCCATCGAAAAATGCATTCCCATTCTGGTCATTAGCAATTGCTCCTCTTGCTCCCAAAATATATGGCCATATCCCAAACCAAAAGATGATATTCCCAATTTTAAATATTTTGCATTCAATCGCCAAAAAGAAATTGAAAAGGAAAAGATTTGAAAATAAATAAAAAATATTATTTTAATGAATTATTTTCAAATTTTTTCTTTTCCAAAATGCCTTGTATTTTTAAATTTTTGGCGATGGATCTACCTTGTAAGTCCTTCCTTCCAATTCGCTCAGATTTTTTGTACAATCCCCATCCCTAGTTTCCCCAAAATTTTCCAATTCCAAATAAGGAACAACAATCCTACAATTAGACGGAATATTTTTATGATTGTTTTTTTATTTGGAATCTTTTGGCCATTTTCTTTAATTAATTATGTTAAAATGAGAAATTCAGCGAAAAACTGATGTGATACTGTAATCAAAAATTAAATAATCATGCGTATTTTAGAAAAAGTTTTGTCGTTCCTTGATTTGGTCCAATCATGATAAATGCATGTATGTACTATGTACATCGATAAATAAATAAATTATTTTATTGAATGCATAATATTCACCATGTAGAATCGATTTGACACACGCAGTATTTTTCATTTTTTTCTTCAATTTTTTCAATTCCCTTTTTGCAGATTTTTATGGGCGGGAAAAAAGGCCTAAAAAGGTGTCAATTCTGCGATTACGCTCACCGACTGATTTCGCAGGTGCGGAGGCACCAGGCCCAAGCACACGGGGACCATTGTGAGCTTAATATTTTGAGGGTTTTTCTACAGAAAAATCTTTTTTTTCTATATAATAATTGCCATTCAAAATTTACGGACGAAATATATCACTTACAAAATCATTAAGCACTTTTGTGCACGGTCGGCTGCGGACTTCGGGTCTCCTACAACCGGCTGGCACGGCACATCCGCGAGTGCCATCCGGAAGTGGTGGAGGACATTGACAACGCGGACAGCGGGATGGCAACTTCGATGATGGACGACGGAGTGGTGCTGGAAGAGTTTGTGGTGATCGAAGGGCGGAAGGAAATGAAGGCGGAAGCGGAGGAAGAGGAGAGACGGAAGCGGAAGAGTCCGGCGAAAGAGGAGGAAGATGCAGAGAAGCGGAAGAGACCGGAAGAGGAGGCGGCACAGAAGCGGAAGAGACCGGAAGAAAAGAGGGCACAGAAGCGGAAAAGATCCATCATAAAAGTCACCGGGAAGGAGGTGGGTTGAAAGGGAGGGCACAGGAGAAATCCACTAAATTGCTGATTAAAGTATTTATTTTTTATTGGAATCAAAAAAAAAGAAATTCGAACACAAAAGGCCTCAATCTGATAAAATGGCCGAACCCATGTTTAGAATCACCATGCGTCCTCTGACACTCCCACTTCATCACTGGTCGACGGTATTTTGCCCACTTCGGCACTGGTCGACGGACATCCGTACGTGTGCTCCGAGTGCGGCATGCGCAAGCCGACCAAGGACGCGTTGCGCAAACACATTGGACGCGTGCACAAACGGAGCTACAAGAGGGAGGGACCGCGCGAGAAGAGACACTTTTGCGAGTGGAGAGCGGACAGAGAAGCAGAGATGTGCGGGAAGGGATTCACGACGGCCGGCAAGCTGGCGGATCACATGAACACGCACACGGGTGGGCATGGGAAGGGGAGGGGGTGATCTTTGATCAGATCAGGGTAATTGTTTTATCCTTGGGGAATGACATCAAATCAGATCGTTTTTATGGGATTCAACCCTGTGACATTCTACTTTTTTGATTTCTGTCTACCGGAACCCTTCTGAATATACCACTGCCATGAGCCTCCTAAGAATTATTTTATTTATTTTTTGTCATACAACTTTCAAGTTCGGTCTTCATATCCAATCTATTCTCTGATTACTTTATCAGACCACTTCACCCCTTACAGGCAACCGCCCGNATGCGCAAGCCGACCAAGGACGCGTTGCGCAAACACATTGGACGCGTGCACAAACGGAGCTACAAGAGGGAGGGACCGCGCGAGAAGAGACACTTTTGCGAGTGGAGAGCGGACAGAGAAGCAGAGATGTGCGGGAAGGGATTCACGACGGCCGGCAAGCTGGCGGATCACATGAACACGCACACGGGTGGGCATGGGAAGGGGAGGGGGTGATCTTTGATCAGATCAGGGTAATTGTTTTATCCTTGGGGAATGACATCAAATCAGATCGTTTTTATGGGATTCAACCCTGTGACATTCTACTTTTTTGATTTCTGTCTACCGGAACCCTTCTGAATATACCACTGCCATGAGCCTCCTAAGAATTATTTTATTTATTTTTTGTCATACAACTTTCAAGTTCGGTCTTCATATCCAATCTATTCTCTGATTACTTTATCAGACCACTTCACCCCTTACAGGCAACCGCCCGTACAGTTGCGATCACTGCAAGCGCGAGTTCGCGGCGCGTGGGGAGTACGGACGGCACTTGCGCAAGTACCACGCGACCAGCATCCGGCAGGTCCAGCGACAAATCCAACGCCTGGTGGACTTGGCCGAAGCCGAAGACCATTGTTGACCCCCCAAAGGGAGGACCAAATCGTTGATATTGCAATAGATCGCCTTGATATTCCCCTATTCTATAGAAACTTAGAAACTGCTTGGGTTCGGGTCCTGATGTGAAAAAATCCGCCGATGAAATTGCTCGCAAATGTATTGTACAGATGATTAGAGATGGTTCTTATCCATTTAGGGGTCCAATGCAAAATTATTTTTTAAAACACATTTTTGGTCCATTTATGATCTATAGATGAAGGAAAAAATTCATTCAAAAACTATTTTGGGTTATTGAGGACACCCTAATGAATGAGTCCATATTTTGTAATGACATGGCATTGTTAGAACCAAAAGTCCAAATCATTCAGATCATTGTTATTTTGTTATTGTTATCATTCATTGTTGCTTTATTTGCTGTTTTTCGGACAATGTCTTTCGAAAATTTAATTTTTCAAATTTTTTGCACCTTTATTATGTCATTAGTATTAGGTAGTGGGCTGGTCCCCATATTATAATAATTTTGTTTTTCGCCAAAAAGGTGTGCCCCGTGCGGCTCCGAGAATTGTTCGAATTGGCCGACAGACAAATAACCCAAGGGGACATGCGCATTTTATTGCCCGGGCAACCGAAAATGGCCAAAAAGTGAAAAGAGCCAAAGGAAGGGAAGGAAGGGGTAATTAGTGAGCAAAATGGGGGAAAGGGAAAGTCCAAACAGTTGCAAGAGGGGGCAAAAAACATAATAGCACTTTATTTCGATAATAAATAGGGCTACAAACAAAAAATTGCCCAATTCTCCAGCAAAAAAAAGAAAATTTTTGCATAAAATTTCATTCAAAATTCATTCGATTTTGCCGCTTTTTCTGTGTTAGCTTTAATTTTGTCCCTTTTCAAGAGCATTTTTGCCAAGAAAAAAACACCACGGGGCCATCAGGGACGTCACTGGCCTTTGAAGCAAATGTGTAAATACCCGGAATTGGCCCAATTTGTTGTTGTTTGTCCCCGGAAACAAACACCTGTCCCCGGGCATGGCATCGGCACTGTCCCCAAAATGTNTGTTCGAATTGGCCGACAGACAAATAACCCAAGGGGACATGCGCATTTTATTGCCCGGGCAACCGAAAATGGCCAAAAAGTGAAAAGAGCCAAAGGAAGGGAAGGAAGGGGTAATTAGTGAGCAAAATGGGGGAAAGGGAAAGTCCAAACAGTTGCAAGAGGGGGCAAAAAACATAATAGCACTTTATTTCGATAATAAATAGGGCTACAAACAAAAAATTGCCCAATTCTCCAGCAAAAAAAAGAAAATTTTTGCATAAAATTTCATTCAAAATTCATTCGATTTTGCCGCTTTTTCTGTGTTAGCTTTAATTTTGTCCCTTTTCAAGAGCATTTTTGCCAAGAAAAAAACACCACGGGGCCATCAGGGACGTCACTGGCCTTTGAAGCAAATGTGTAAATACCCGGAATTGGCCCAATTTGTTGTTGTTTGTCCCCGGAAACAAACACCTGTCCCCGGGCATGGCATCGGCACTGTCCCCAAAATGTCCGCAAAATGCCAAAAGTTGGGGTTGGGTTGATTGGCATAATTGCCGGGACACGCGAAAAATTACCAATTTTGGACTNAATTTTTTGCACCTTTATTATGTCATTAGTATTAGGTAGTGGGCTGGTCCCCATATTATAATAATTTTGTTTTTCGCCAAAAAGGTGTGCCCCGTGCGGCTCCGAGAATTGTTCGAATTGGCCGACAGACAAATAACCCAAGGGGACATGCGCATTTTATTGCCCGGGCAACCGAAAATGGCCAAAAAGTGAAAAGAGCCAAAGGAAGGGAAGGAAGGGGTAATTAGTGAGCAAAATGGGGGAAAGGGAAAGTCCAAACAGTTGCAAGAGGGGGCAAAAAACATAATAGCACTTTATTTCGATAATAAATAGGGCTACAAACAAAAAATTGCCCAATTCTCCAGCAAAAAAAAAGAAAATTTTTGCATAAAATTTCATTCAAAATTCATTCGATTTTGCCGCTTTTTCTGTGTTAGCTTTAATTTTGTCCCTTTTCAAGAGCATTTTTGCCAAGAAAAAAACACCACGGGGCCATCAGGGACGTCACTGGCCTTTGAAGCAAATGTGTAAATACCCGGAATTGGCCCAATTTGTTGTTGTTTGTCCCCGGAAACAAACACCTGTCCCCGGGCATGGCATCGGCACTGTCCCCAAAATGTCCGCAAAATGCCAAAAGTTGGGGTTGGGTTGATTGGCATAATTGCCGGGACACGCGAAAAATTACCAATTTTGGACTTCCGAGTAGTAAGTAGGTTCATCAGGCCCATTTCCTCCCTTCAATCCCATCCCGACTTTTGGTAGATTCCCGGTAATTCCAGGGTCCCAGGACCAAATTCCCGTCTTGCTCTGTGGACTCGCGGGTCTAATGGCCAACACCATTTTATTGCGATTTTCACTCTTTGGCCACATTCGCCTTCTTTTTGCAAGAAATGGGGAATTTTGCCCCAAAATCGTGATCGGTTCTTTTGGATTCGGTCCCCGATGGTTCCCGGAATGTTCCCTCCTTTCCCCTGAACAATTCCCACTTTGCCGGCCCTCATTCCCCTTGTGCATGCTCAATGCCAACCCAATTTTGGCTTTTTCTGCTGAATTTCCACCGGCGACACAGACCGTACCCTGTCCCCCCCCCAATGAATGAATGAATGCCACAATTGGCCAATTCCATCCAATTCGTTCATTGCATTATTTGCCTACGTCAATGTCTTGTCCTGTCCCACCACCAATGGGTTTCTTCTCACTTTACCATACCTTTTGGCCCCTTCGTCCCCTTCGGCATTTTGCCATTTCGTGCTTTGTCTCTCTCTGTCTCCCACCCTTTTCCCCTTTTCCCCCTTTCTTCTTTTGCCATTCATTTTCATTGCCATTTCTCCACCGTTCCGTCCGTTCTTTTGCCTCGTTCTTTGGTTTTGGAGCCGCCAAAAAGGGATTTTGTCCTTTGGGCCAAAAGTTCCAATTCGTCCCGACCAGATACCTNTCCCGACTTTTGGTAGATTCCCGGTAATTCCAGGGTCCCAGGACCAAATTCCCGTCTTGCTCTGTGGACTCGCGGGTCTAATGGCCAACACCATTTTATTGCGATTTTCACTCTTTGGCCACATTCGCCTTCTTTTTGCAAGAAATGGGGAATTTTGCCCCAAAATCGTGATCGGTTCTTTTGGATTCGGTCCCCGATGGTTCCCGGAATGTTCCCTCCTTTCCCCTGAACAATTCCCACTTTGCCGGCCCTCATTCCCCTTGTGCATGCTCAATGCCAACCCAATTTTGGCTTTTTCTGCTGAATTTCCACCGGCGACACAGACCGTACCCTGTCCCCCCCCCCAATGAATGAATGAATGCCACAATTGGCCAATTCCATCCAATTCGTTCATTGCATTATTTGCCTACGTCAATGTCTTGTCCTGTCCCACCACCAATGGGTTTCTTCTCACTTTACCATACCTTTTGGCCCCTTCGTCCCCTTCGGCATTTTGCCATTTCGTGCTTTGTCTCTCTCTGTCTCCCACCCTTTTCCCCTTTTCCCCCTTTCTTCTTTTGCCATTCATTTTCATTGCCATTTCTCCACCGTTCCGTCCGTTCTTTTGCCTCGTTCTTTGGTTTTGGAGCCGCCAAAAAGGGATTTTGTCCTTTGGGCCAAAAGTTCCAATTCGTCCCGACCAGATACCTAAGTGCAATTTGGCCCAAATTGGGCACTCAAATCCCCACAATTTAAGCAATTAAAGTTCGCATCATTTTTGGATTTTTCCAAGTGAGATGATGAGTAACATGATGTTCCTTTAGTAGTTTCTTGGTAAAATCGTTAGGCCCAAATTTGGACATCGTGTCGAAACTCTCTGTAATATTTGCTTGCTGATGCTGTTTTCCCTTTTTAGGATTCGATGCTCCTCACAACTTTTTTCTCCTCACATCTCCTCTTTCCAGACCATTTTCGACAGGAAAACCTGAATTTTTGAAATATTCTTGTGCAAATCCCCCAGGATGAATACTTAGGAGTCTGATTTTTTTGGACATTAATCAGGATTCGAGTTTCAAGAACATTTGGCCAGTTGGGAAGCGAAGATTTGTATCGCACTCCGATCAAAGTACCACTTTTTGCCACGGAAAAATACATGAGGGCTTAGGAAACGAACCCAGGGCCTTCTGGTTAGAGCTCGTCGCTCTACCACTAAGCTACGCCCTTCTCCGGATTTTATGTGATTTTCCCCTATTTTGGATCATAATCCTTACCGATCACTTCTGAAATAATTTATTGGTGAATGGCGCCAATTTTTTCGAACAGCTAACCCATTCCCGTGTTTATCTGGCCGTTTTCCCCCTTTTTGGCCATGGATCAACATTGATTCTGATCACTCTGCCAATCAGTGATCAGAATGGGCAGCAACGAGGAGCGACTGGTGCTGAGCCGGCATTTGGCCAGCGGACACACGACGGTGGCCGAAGGGACAGGGACCGGGCCATCCACAGGTGAGGGGGATAAACCCTAGAATAATCAGTAACCACCCTAATTCGAATTCCAAATGGTATTTCCTGGATTTATTGCATTTTTGACCAATAATGTCCAATTTGTTTAAAAAATTTAAAATATGATTTTTTATTCAACTGGCTATTAAGTTAGCTCGAAAATTTGCATCGAAGCGGAATTGAACCGGAGCTATACTAAAGCCTGATCCAGAGTGGCGTAACTTGCCAGTTTCCTTACACTGCGTTATCCAATCCAGCAAATATGGGCGTCCGATCTAGCAAGTTAGGCCACTTTGGATTGGATCCATCCAAGTCTGGGCCTATTGAAGAAAACTTTTCCCATGCAAATCGTGAGAGTTTTCTTATCTCCGACCATTTCCGGCGGAATTGTTCGATTTTTTTGTTAAAACACAAATTCTGTGGCCATACTAAAGCTCATTAAAAGTTAGGGCCCCGTCGGTGGATGGGCACTCATCCGCCGGCCAATTAAAGCGAAAAAATGGATGCCAATGCCAATGGTGCCAATTAGCATGGACAAATTGCAGGGGCCAAGGGAANTTGTAGTTCAAGAACATTGGCAGAGAGGGGGGCACAATCTCAATCAGTCATCTCCCCCCAACAATGGGGACACAAGAAAATTGGTGCCAAATCCAAAGGAAACTGTGGAATAGGGCCAAATTGTAGCTGGAAAATCCGGAGATGGTCCAAAAGTTAAAAAACGAGAAAAAGGCTGATTTGGCGATTGAATGGTCCTCGATCTGGCAAGTTAAGCAGCCATTGGGTGGTTCGGGTTCAAATCCCTTACATTTTTATTCCACACCGTTGGGTCCGATCTGGCCAGTTAGGCCACTCTGGTTCCATCCCCTCCCCCTCATCAGATTGGCTTTCCATCGGTCGCCACCATCCTATGGGCAACTTGGCCTCCAATTTGCGCCGCTCCATGCCTTCCGTCAATGCCGGCGGACCTGCCAATTCCCAGCACCGCGAACTTCGGCACGGATCCTTCTCAATTGAGGAGGAACAGCGACGGCAACGCGAGCGCGGGGACGCGACGCAACAGCCGGAGAAGGCGGCGAGCGCAGCAACAGTCGCCGGAGACGGCACGGCCAAAGACGCACCAATGTAAGAGAGTGGGGAAGAGATGGAGGGTACGGTGGAGGGGGATACTGTAGGGCAGAAACAGGGTTAGATGGTAGATGAGACTGTAGAGGAGAGGTAAGGCAAAAGGGGGAGTGGATGTTGAGGAGGAGAAGTGGTTGGGTGGTCATGTTGCCATAAGCGAGGGTTACAGTAGGTGATGACTGATGAGTATTAGCCCGGGTAAAACAGAAGAGTACGGTAGTTGAGTGGAAATACTGTAGATGAGGGGACAGGTGAGAACGGGGTGAGGGGAACCGTGGGATCCGCCGGATCAGGGACAACCCGAACCATTTGTCCCTGCTGAAAGGCGTTGCACTTCCTCCGCCTCGCTGTCCCCCTCCGGCTCACTGGTTTTCGGCATGGCACAACACCAACAGCAGCAAAGTCCGAATGTGACCAGTCGCAGTGTAGAGACGCAGGCCACAACGGTGCTGGACACGCGGCAGATTCAGGCGAGCGATCAGTGGGCCAAAAAGGCATTGGGGACCAATTCCAGCAGGGGTTAGGGCCATGATCCATAAGACCAAAAACCAAAATCAGTAATGAAACCGAATCCATGCCCCTGCTCTGAAGGTATTTCTGAAGAAGCGGGAGGACAGCAGGACCACGATCGGCACCGAAGTGAGCGACGCGGACTCGGGTGTCGGCGGTGCCAATGCCAAGTTCCACCACAGCAATGCCATCCCTCCGGCGCCGCCTCAGGTTTTCCACCATTCCGGCACTTTTCCGTGCCTTCCGCATCCCTTCCGTTCCCCATCCGCCGCAGACTGTCCACCCCTCCTCCTCCTCTTCCGCCTCCGCCTCCCTTCGCCACTCGCGCAAAATCTTCCGCTCCTCCGACACGCGTTCCTCCTTCTTCTCCTCCGTCTCCTCCTCGCTGGACTCGGCCAAGGAGGAGCGGATTGTCTCCAGCCTGGAGCATTTCAACCCCTCCGCGAGCACCCGCAGCGTGGTGGTGTTGCCGCGACCGCGTGGCGTCGCGCAATCGCCCGCCGCTGAGGAGGCGGAGGAAAGGGCAGCGGAGACCCAATCGGTGAGTGATTGGGCTAAAAACAGGAGCTGGGTGGAGAGGAAGTTCAACAAGATCGACCACCGAGTTGCAAGTATTCCCGGTTTCAATCGTTGGTCAAGCCTAATTGTGTCTGATCGGTAGGACTTATGTATATCGTGAGTATATATGAGGAGTATAGATAAGTTTGGTCACCATGGGAGGGAAGTGATGGCCAGTCCGATCGCTGAAGTGTATAAAGGGAAAGTAGACCGATCAGAGAGTAAGGAGAAGTAAAGTGAAAGGTTCATTGGCGATGTAATAACCAATGGGAAGGGCAAAGGGTACTGTATCCCTCCTTTCTATGATTCCCTTCCGGATACGGTACCTCTTTCCGCTTACCGCTCTTAAGGATATAGTATTTACTGTATATTGATATGGTATGCATTGCCCCTTACCCACTCATCCGCAACAGAGTTCGGGCGCGGAGTGCCGGACCCCGGTGCCCGCGGACCCGGCACCGATGCCTCCTCCGGTGGCCCATCCGGCACACATTCCGCCGCTGGCGCTGTCCGCCTGGCACTCCATCTCCGACCTGACACCCTCCGCGCGGTTAGGGCGAAGGGTGTCCGTGACGCCCAACAACAACCAGCAGACACAACCGCGAGGCGCCGCCGGAGGCCAGGTTAACTTATTAGGAAATTTACACATTCTGAGTAAAAATCTGATTCAGGACCGTAAGTCCCCATTTGGGCCCGAAAGGTCCTAAACTTTTACTGGGTTATAGATATTTCTGAAAGATCGAAACCAGCCGAGCACACTAATCCTAAACAGAACAAAGTAGGAAACCAGGTTCAGAATATCCTGAATCAAAACTTTGAAGAAAGAAAAGTCTGAAAAGGGTCGGGATCAAAAGTCCTAAATCTGATCCCGGGATGGAATTGTCGAAAAAAAGTAAAAAAAAACTGGACACATGTATCCGGGAAGCCCAACCCGGGAGCAAGCTCAGAAACCTAGATGTGGAGTGGGACTCCTGAGGTTCGAAATTCTTTGATTCGGAATCGAATGTTTCGCATTGGACCGAATTTGGTCTGACCGGCGAGTCGAACTCGAAGTGGTCCCAAATACAGTTCAAAATCCGTTGTCTCCTTTTGAGGTGCCGAGCTCGGAGTTGTGGTCATCGCCACCCCCGCCGCGGCNACACATTCCGCCGCTGGCGCTGTCCGCCTGGCACTCCATCTCCGACCTGACACCCTCCGCGCGGTTAGGGCGAAGGGTGTCCGTGACGCCCAACAACAACCAGCAGACACAACCGCGAGGCGCCGCCGGAGGCCAGGTTAACTTATTAGGAAATTTACACATTCTGAGTAAAAATCTGATTCAGGACCGTAAGTCCCCATTTGGGCCCGAAAGGTCCTAAACTTTTACTGGGTTATAGATATTTCTGAAAGATCGAAACCAGCCGAGCACACTAATCCTAAACAGAACAAAGTAGGAAACCAGGTTCAGAATATCCTGAATCAAAACTTTGAAGAAAGAAAAGTCTGAAAAGGGTCGGGATCAAAAGTCCTAAATCTGATCCCGGGATGGAATTGTCGAAAAAAAGTAAAAAAAAAACTGGACACATGTATCCGGGAAGCCCAACCCGGGAGCAAGCTCAGAAACCTAGATGTGGAGTGGGACTCCTGAGGTTCGAAATTCTTTGATTCGGAATCGAATGTTTCGCATTGGACCGAATTTGGTCTGACCGGCGAGTCGAACTCGAAGTGGTCCCAAATACAGCTCAAAATCCATTGTCTCCTTTTGAGGTGCCGAGCTCGGAGTTGTGGTCATCGCCACCCCCGCCGCGGCCCCAGTCCCAAGCCGGCCACCGGCGCAGCAATTACTTGGGGGAGTTGGTGTGGCAGGTGAAATGGCGCCAAAATTCGAATTCGAACCGAATACCCAAAAGGTGGACGAGACGGTATTCTGCGGAGGCATCGAAGCGGTGCAGAACCAGAATTTGTTGTGCCGACTGAACATCGAATACATTGTGGACCTGTCGGGGCAGGAGGACGACCCGACACTGTCCAACAACAGGCAAATACTAACCAAATACAGGGCATAGAGGGAGGGGGAAGGTCTGAAAGTCGAATAAGTGGGGTAGGAAAGGTCAAAAAGGGGCAAAAGAGACACAGAAATGTCAGAAGAAGGAATAGAAGAAATGACCAAAAAGGTAAGAAAGGGCCAGACAGAATAAGGATTAGATATTAAGGGCAAAAGATGGCCAGAATGGCAAGAAGAAGATCAGAACAATGGTCGAAAGAGACCGAAAGTCAGGGAAAATCAGCGGAAAGAACTGAAATGAGTGACAAATTGTAAGTGGGCACAAAAGGGCAAATCCGAAAAAGCTAAAGATGGGCATGAGATATGTGTGATCAACCAAAATTCATTGTTCATCAGACCCCGGACGGAGTGCCCGTGTCTGTGCGCCCGGCGGACGGCGCACTCGCGCATGACCATGTNAGGTGGACGAGACGGTATTCTGCGGAGGCATCGAAGCGGTGCAGAACCAGAATTTGTTGTGCCGACTGAACATCGAATACATTGTGGACCTGTCGGGGCAGGAGGACGACCCGACACTGTCCAACAACAGGCAAATACTAACCAAATACAGGGCATAGAGGGAGGGGGAAGGTCTGAAAGTCGAATAAGTGGGGTAGGAAAGGTCAAAAAGGGGCAAAAGAGACACAGAAATGTCAGAAGAAGGAATAGAAGAAATGACCAAAAAGGTAAGAAAGGGCCAGACAGAATAAGGATTAGATATTAAGGGCAAAAGATGGCCAGAATGGCAAGAAGAAGATCAGAACAATGGTCGAAAGAGACCGAAAGTCAGGGAAAATCAGCGGAAAGAACTGAAATGAGTGACAAATTGTAAGTGGGCACAAAAGGGCAAATCCGAAAAAGCTAAAGATGGGCATGAGATATGTGTGATCAACCAAAATTCATTGTTCATCAGACCCC
>LDKF01000230.1:63664-81738 GCA_001026735.1 Rotylenchulus reniformis | reverse complement strand
TGAGGTTGAAATACAAATCCCCCCTGCAATTAGTCCCCCCCCTGTAATAGATCCCCCCTCTGGAGGGGGGTTGAAAAATAAATCCCCCGGGGGGTCTAATACAGGAAATACGGTAAGTGTTTTTGGTTAAAATATAAAGTTCCGCATTAATTTTATTTCGTTTTGGCATATTTTGGACATATGTTGGGAAAAAGTTTAAAAATTCCGTGCTGAGTCGTTTGAGCCCAAAATGCAAAAAATTGGTATCTAGGCCCAAAGTGCAAAAATGAATATCTTGATTGTACATCATATAATGTCTAAAAATTCAATAAAAAACAAAAATACTCATTCTTAAAAAACATATAAATAACATTTATAGCATCGTAAATGAATATTTCCTGTATTTTATAGCATATAAATCCGGATTCTAGTTATTAATTATTATAAAAAATCCGGTCCCTATATATAATTTTTTCTAATACATTATTCAATCAAAAGTTAGAGAAATACTTATTCATTTCGAAAAGCTTTTTTTTGTTTCGAACTCACATGAATTGTATGTGAAGTGAAAAGTCATTGCAGCCTGCTTTCAATTCCTTTAATTTACATTAACTTACAACTTAAATGCAGCAAATGATGCATTATAATTTTCTTAAATCAAATTTAAAGTCATCAACTATATACAATAGGAAATTGATAAGATTTTATTTTTGATCCGTACTTCTTGTACTTTTTAGCAAAGCAATAATTATGATTAATAACTGCAGTGGAGTTGGTTGATTGATTCTCTTCTCTCTTTTTCCCCTTTTGCCCCAAATTTATCGTCATAAGAAACAAACATCACTTACCACATCATCCAGCAACAAAAAAAATCAGAATGGGCCAGAAACAATCAACAATGCGATCAGGATCGTCGAGCAGTACCGAACCAATCGAGGACCAATGTCAAGAGACAGATGCAAACCCGCTGACTAGAATGGGCCAGAATCAATCAACATTGCACTCAAAGTCGTCGAGCAGTACCGAACCAATCGAGGAACAATGTCAAGAGACAGATGCAAACCCGCTGACCAGGGTCCCTTGCCATGACAAAGTATGTGATTGTTAGGCTGTAAGTTAACAGAGGATGAAAATCAGTCGATTCGTCCGAAGTTTTACACAATCCATCCATTTTTCGCAATTTAGTGGTGATTTATGAAAAGAGCTTGGTAAATAAGTATTACGAGACCGTGGCGAGACTTTTGCGGACCCGTCTTCTGCGAACCATAACTTTTGCGGACCCAATAACGAAAAAAATGAAATTATTTATATGCCACAAGGGCCAACTGTCTTTATGAGTTATGGGTACTTTCCTGCTAACAGGGGTGGCCAAACTTTTAATGGGAGGACAAAGTTTTTAACAGGAGCACCATTGAAATTTTATAAGTTCTCCCTTGATAAAACCTTGCCCGCTCCCAGCCCGTAAACAGAAAGTACCGAATTATGAAGCGCTATAAGATCATGGACAACAAAAAGGTCAATTTTTGCCATTCAGTAGGACAGTGCATAAAATGAGTTCGAGAATTAGGAACATGGATAATGTGAATTAGAGACCGGACTTTTGGTTCGAGATGGATCTCGATTCGAGATTCTCGAAAGATCTCGAATCTCGAAAAATCTCGAAAAAGACCCGAGAGTTTCGAGATCGATCTCGAATCGAGATTCTCAAAAAATCTCGATCTCAAAAAATCTCGATGAAAATTTTTCGAGATCTCGCTCGAGATTCGAGATTTCGTTTAAAATTATCTTTTGACAAAAAATTATTCATGAAAAAATTCACTAATGAGATTTAAAGGTGCTAATTAATCAAGATAAAAATATGTCGCTATATATGAGTATAAAAAGTTGTAACCGGAAATTCACATTCTGTCCTTTATTTTTTAAATGATTTTTTAAAAAAATTATGTGAAAGTTTTTTATAGATTTTAGGAGTTTTTACTTAGAGATTTATAGTAAGATTTAACTTAGAGATTTTATTTCGCTTAAAATATGGTTCAAATAAATAAGAATTTTTCAAAAAGATTTCGAGATTTTGCGAGAAATTTCGAATTTTTCAAGGTTTCGAGATTCGAGATCTCGGAGATTTTTCGAGATCGATCTCGATTCGAGATTCTCGAAAAATCTCGAATCTCGAAAGATCTCGAAAAAATCCAAAAAGTGTCGAGACCGATCTCGAATCGAGATTCTCGAAAAATCTCGAAAAATCTCGAATAATCTCGTCTCGATCCGGTCTCTAATGTGAATAGTGCTTCATAACGGTACCAAAAAGAGAGAGGAACGGATGGGTCGCTGACTCATAATTGGTAGATTGGTACTAAAAGTACCAATCTACCAATTATAGTCAGCGAATAAAATATCAAGAATTGTGAATATAAGTAATAACTAATAATTAGTAAATATTGAAAAAATGACAAATCAGTCATAGATGGGAAAGCAGTATAGACGTGAAATTTATACAACTTAATAGACTAATTTTATTTTTGATTTTTTACAATTAAATTAGGCATTTCATAGAACCGAAATCGGAACTGGTTCGGGACTCCCTGACCCCGTGACAAAGTTCCGGAATCGGTTTTCAGACCTCCCCCCTACCAATAAAAATTTCTTTGAAGAAAACAAGGAAAAAATGATCAAACTTTCTATAGAAAGAAGCTCAAAATTCTTAACCTCCACAGGACTGAAAAGGTTCTTTAAGAAAACCTTGGACAAAAAAGATCAATTTTAATAAGGAAGGGACTCCATTTATAGTTATAAGCGTAAAACAAAAATTAGGGGGCGCAAACGCACTGAAGGGGGGGGGAGGGCAAAATGGTTCGCAGTGGGGGCGCAAAATACCAGGTGGTACACCCCCCTTACGGTACACCCGACGTATGCTTGGGCAAGTCATATAAAATTTTTCATTTTTCAATTTTTTTTACAGATCGGACTACTTGGTATTTGGGTCGGTTTTTAATTTTTTTTCGATATTTGGATACGGTATTTTCATCGAAAACCCGATCGGTGTTTCTTTACATTTTGGAGATTTTCGGATATTTTCTCGATATCGGCTAAACCTTCAACCCAAAAAATCGACAAAACCGACTGTGTTTTTTTTATCAAAAACCCGAAAAACCGAGCTTTTAATTCGGAGTTTCTGAAAATTACTCCAAAGAACAAGCTTTTCTCTGGAAAGCTTAAAATTTGATATGATTTATTTTCTCACGAAACAGCCTACATTTATAATTGATTTTAAATTTTAAAGGATCATGAAATTTTGGAATCGTTCCAACGAGAAACCCTACAGCTCGTTCCAGTCTCCCACGGTGTAGAGATATATTTTTAAAAAATGAATTAAAGCATTTTGTAATTTTAATTTCTTAACGAATTTAATTAATTAATTTTTTTTTATCCCACTGCTTAATTATCTCCCACTGCTTTAATTTTGATTTTATTTTTACATAAATATTGATATAAATAATCTTATCCATTCATCATTTGTGCAGGGAAATCCTGATATCAGAAAAAATTGATTTCATTGATATTAAGACCCAAATTTCGCTGGAATCAAGCCGAAATTTATCCCAGATCCACTGATGAGTATTTACCTAACAATAAGATCTAACAATTTACTCGAGATTAGAGTTCACAAGCTTCACAATATTATAATTTTTCGCATCTATATATTTTTTAAATTATTTTTAATTATCATTATAATTATAGCAAGCGCTCGCGAAGTCCTACTTCGATTGGGCTGAAAGAAATCGAGAAGATGGTAAATTTAAGTTTTTATATAATCTAACAGTACCATTTCAGGCTCTTTCCGAGAAGCCATTACTTTCTACAAAAAGGCCATCATAAATATGCCAGGATATCACGAGGCACATTGCAATTTGGCATTTGTTTTGGAGAAGCAAGGTAATGGTGAATTAAATAAATTGTTTCCTTTTGACAAGGGAACTGCCATCAGATGTATTTCACACGGTGCTATGTCGTTACAAAAAAATGCCAAAATGGGCGTTACAAAAAAAGTGCCAAAACCCAATAGGTTCCCTAGAAACTTTTTTGTTTGACCATTTAGACCAAAAGTATAAAAAGGAAATTTGTGCAGAATTTTATAATCTATCTGATGGTATTCCTAGTTTTTCGAAATTCGAACAAAAAGTCCTAAATATTCCCTAAAAACCGTATTTTTCAGTATTTCGTGTAAATTTCGAACTTTTTGTTCGAATTTCGAAAAAATAAAAATACCATTAGAATACCATTACTTTAATCAGCAAATACCATTAGAATCTGAACAATTTTGCCTTTTATACTTTTTGTCTAACAAGTCTAACAAAAAAAGTTTTTAGGGGACGTACTGGGTTTTGGCACTTTTTTTTTGTAACGACCCAGCACCTTTCACACCTGTGAATACATCACTGAATTAATAAATAATTCTAAAAAATAATGGTCCTAAGTAGGGTTGACGGGACCGGGATTTTTGGCAAAAACCGCGACCGGGACTGACCGGGACTAGCAAAACCGGGATCGGGACCGGGACCAGGTTTTTCAACCGGGATCGGGACCGGGACCGGGACTGACCGGGACCGGCTTTTTCAAAAAAAATTTTTTTTAAATCAAAATTTTCAAAAATTTAACAAAAAAATTATCAAAAAACCTTTAAAATTTGCAGAAAATTATGCCCAATTTTCTAAACTGAATGATTGTATGTATAAATTTTTGTAAAAATTTTGCAATTATCAAGTTTTTGAGAAATAATCGATGCCCAAACAGGGTTGTTGAAAAATTATACAATATCCAACCCGTTCAGTTCAGTGTTCAGTGCCGGGTACACATCATTTCCCCGCCGGTCGTTTCCCCGCCGCGCCAGAAAAATAAATGTAACTTTTTTCAGGCAATACATAGAGAAATGAATTTGGTGTCAAAAGAAAACCCTTAATGTCTGCTATAAACTGCAAGAATAGCTTTCGATTTGGTCGAGTAGAAAATAAGTTATGGCCAGATATCAGGCCAAAACCACGATTTTACGACTTTACTTGGCCATACTTTTTTTCTGCTTGATCAAATCTGATAATGTTCTTGCAAGTTTATAGCAGACATTTAGGGCTATCTTTTGACACCAAATTCATTTCTCTAGGGCTTCCCTGAAAAAAATTATAATCATTTTTCCACTGCGGCGGGGAAATGACCGGCGGGGAAATGATCTGTCTCGGTTCAGTGCCTCGCACATACCTCTTTTTTTCTACCTTATTTAGCTCATGAAAAATTTGGGTAATGGATAAAGTTGATGAGATGAATTGATGAGATTTTGGATGAGTTGGATGTTTAGTTGAAGTTTGTTTGAATTTGATTGTTTGACTTGGAGGGTTAGCATATCAAAGATGGATGGAAGAAAAATTGAAAATGAATAGAGTGTGATGGTTGTGATCTATTGTCATTTTAGGGCAAAAAATTTAAAGAAATTTCACCATTAAAATTTAAATTTTTCACAAAATTTTTTCAAAAATTTCGCCAAAAATGCCATTCTTAGGGGTGCATTTCCAGTCCCGGTCAGTCCCGGCTCTGAAAATCGGGACCGGGATTTCCCGGTTTTTGAAAACCGGGATCGGGACCAGGACTCTGGTCCCGAGGTGACCGGGAATCCCGGCCCGGTCCCGATCCCGGTCCCGGTCCCGCTCAACCCTAGTCCTAAGAGAAAAAAGGATTATACTACAGAGTGGGAGGTGTTGTAAAAATTGAAAATGTCCGCTAACCGCTAACAATTCTGCTTGAGAGTATAATCATGGATCAATTGTATGTATTACTGACAGTCCATTTATAAACTATTTTTGTTATATAGCTTATGTTCTAATATGCTTGATAATAAATAGGGCTCAGAATTATATGTAATGTGTTTAAAAAAGTGGTATTCATCTTTCTCTCATTTTTTTTTGCAAACTCGGCAATGAACAAAATGTACAAAAACATTGAACCATTTGCAAATTCAGTTGTGGCCCATTCTTCAAATAGTTTAGTCCGTTACGAGCAATTCGCAAAAATATATCGCAAAGAATGCCCAAATCCTCATAATTTTCTCCTTTCGAAGGTTTGGTTTTGAGATAATATGGACGTGAGAAATAAAATTTTGTGTTTTCTTTATGGCAAAAATTGATCACTAGGTTTTTACCTGGTTTTTGCTCATTTTGTCCAGGTTTTGCCAGGGTTTTCAAAGCGTTTGCCAGGTTTTTGGTGAGGTTGTTAGGCGCCCTGCCCATGACGCCAGTTTCACGCTAGATCACATCACGTCAAAAATCTTTATCTATAACATGCAAATATCCTTCTGTGAGCAGTTTTTGAAGCGAATGCCAATATGAAAATTGAATCGAGTTTAAAAAATTTATTGATGAGAAGCAATTTCTGATAAAAACTTAGATTAATTTAAATAGTTAATCAGCTAAAATAAATCAGCTAAAGTACAGCTAGATCACACCTCGTGACATGGTGCTTTTACAATATCCAAAATTTTTCTCCGCCTATAAAGTAATTTTCTCGAGGGAATAGAAACTTAATTAACTCTGATCACTGAACTCCCTGATTGATTTGGGTCCCCATCCGGAGTTTCAAATGCGATCAGGTAGTTTGCGAAATTCGATGCGCCCATTTTTAACGAATGACCATACTACATACTAGAGACCGGACTGAACGTTCAAGCAAGATCTTGAATCAAGATTCTTGAAAAATCTTGATTCTTGAAACATCTTGAAAAAATCAGAAAAGGTTCAATCAAGATCTTGTTTCAAGATTCTTGATAAATCTTGATCATGAAAAATCTTGACCCAAAAAATTCAAGAATCTTGAACATTTTTCAAGATTTTTAGTTTTTCTACCAATTTAAGGAAAAAATTTCTTTAAATGATAAAAAATATTTTTAAAATAATAGAGCATATCAAAGAGACATTTTGGAGATGGCGGTCGAATAAACTGCAAGAATTTTGATATCTTGCCTGATAATTATTTAATTTATCATCTCAATACTGTTATTTGTCTGTCCTAACTCCTAACATTTCCCTGTCCAGAAAGAATTATACAATCTTCTAGCCATGAAAGATTTTTCTGAATATAAACTGAAAAAACTGATTAATGATTCCGTAGGCTTTTTGAAAATTTAAATTCCATTTTACATAAATAAATTTTTTTTATTTTATTAAAAAAATGAAAGGACACTAAGAGAATAAATTTATAATTAACAAATGAAGGGATAAATCTTTATATGCAATTAAGTTTGGCTGGAAAAATGTTGAAATGATAGATAAAAATACATCAAATAATTCACTTTTATGTGTGAGAAAAACAATTTTTATTTTTTTCCCGTGGCAAGATCTTGAATTTCGCTTCTTGAAAAATCTTGCAAAATCTTGAAAAAACAGCAAAAGGTTCAAGCAAGATCTTGAACCAAGATTCTTGAAAAATCTTGATTCTTGAAAGATCTTGAAAAAATCAGAAAAGGTTCAATCAAGATCTTGGTTCAAGATTTTTCAAGATTCTTGAATCAAGATTCTTGATAAATCTTGAAAAATCTTGTCTTGGTCCGGTCTCTAATACATACCTATTCCCTCCCTTACTAGTTATGGGTCGATTGTTTAAATTAAAAAATTCGGTCTCTGTTTATTTGTATTTCCCCTCACTATTATTTTGGTGCTGAGTCGTTTTGCAAAAAATGTCATAATGGGCGTTTTGCAAAAAAATGTCAAAACTCAATAAGTCATCTAAAAACTTTTTTGTTAGACCTGTTAGACCAAAAGTATAAAAGACAAAGTTGTGCAGAATTTTATGCTCTATCTTCTGGTATAAAATTTTTTTCGAATTTCGAACAAAAATATCGAAAAAGGTCGAAAAAACCGTATTTTTTCGATATTTTTGACTTTTTTAGACATTTTTGTTCGAAATTCGGAAAAAAAAATTATACCAGAAGATAGAGCATAAAATTCTGCACATTTTTGTCTTTTATACTTTTGGTCTAACAGGTCTAACAAAAAAGTTTTTAGATGACTTATTGAGTTTTGACATTTTTTTGCAAAACGCCCATTATGACATTTTTTGCAAAACGACATAGCACCATTATTTTGTGCCAATGGAAAATAATTTTCTATTAAGATCATATCAAAGAAGCAATTCATCATTATGAAGAGGCTATCAAAATTCAGCCGAATTATTTTGTTGCGCACAACAATTTGGCAGCAATTCTTGAGAAACAAAGTCCGTGTATAAATATATTTTTTTGTTAGAATAATATTTTCTTTTGAAGACCAAATCAAAGAAGCAATTGATCATTATGAAAGGGCCATCAAATTTCAGCCGGGTTCTGCTGTTGTACATTACAATTTGGCAGTAATTCTTGAGAAACAAAGTCCGTCTATGAATAAATATATTTTAAATTTGAATAAAATAATATTTTCTTTTAAGATCAAATCAAAGAAGCGATTCATCATTGTGAAGAGGCTATCAAAATTAAGCCGGATTATGCTGTTGCGCACAATATTTTGGCAGTAATTCTTGAGAAACAAAGTCCGTCTATAAATATATTTTTAATTTGAATAAAATAATATTTTATTTTAAGACCAAATCAAAGAAGCAATTGATCATTATGAAAGGGCCATCAAAATTCAGCCGGGTTCTGCTGTTGTACATTACAATTTGGCAGTAATTCTTGAGAAACAAAGTCCGTCTATAAATATATTTTTAATTTGAATAAAATAATATTTTATTTTAAGACCAAATCAAAGAAGCAATTCATCATTATAAAGTGGCCATCAAAATTCAGCCGGATTTTGCTGTTGCACATTCCAATTTGGCAATAATTCTTGAGAAACAAAGTCCTTCTATAAATATATTTTACATAAGTAATATTTTCTTTTAAGACCAGATCAACGAAGCAATTGATCATTATGAAAGGGCCATCAAAATTCAGCCGGATTATGCTGTTGCGCACAACAATTTGGCAGCAATTCTTGAGAAACAAAGTCCGTGTATAAATTTATTTTTTTGTTAGAATAATATTTTATTTTAAGACCAAATCAAAGAAGCAATTGATCATTATGAAAGGGCCATCAAAATTCAGCCGGATTATGCTGTTGCGCACAACAATTTGGCAGCAATTCTTGAGAAACAAAGTCCGTGTATAAATTTATTTTTTTGTTAGAATAATATTTTATTTTAAGACCAAATCAAAGAAGCAATTCATCATTATAAAGTGGCCATCAAAATTCAGCCGGATTTTGCTGTTGCACATTCCAATTTGGCAATAATCCTTGAGAAACAAAGTTCGTGTTTAAATATATTTTAAGTCTAAGTAATATTTTCTTTTAAGACCAGATCAACGAAGCAATTCATCATTATAAAGTGGCCATCAAAATTCAGCCGGATTGCGCTGTTGCGCACAACAATTTGGCAGTAATTCTTGAGAAACAAAGTCCGTGTATAAATATATTTTTAAGTTGGATAAAATAATATTTTCTTTCAAGACCAACTTAAAGAAGCGATTCATCATTGTGAAGAGGCCATGAAAAGTGATCCAGAAGATGTTATTATATGCAAAAATTACAACAAAATTTTGGACAAACTTGGTAATGCTTATCAGTTTTTCGATTCAACTATATTATTTTGGGATATATGTTTTAAAGGACTTGAGGCTACTGAATACTTTGAAGAGATCATCAAAAAAGAACCAGAAAATTCCGGAGCACATTCCATGTTGGCAATGCTATTAAACAAGAGAGGTAATGATTTGGCGTTAGGCAAATATGCTACATATAATCAGTGTAGAAAAGTTAGAGAATTCCGGACCTTCTCTCATCGAATTTACAGTGTCTGTTAATCTTATCTGAGATAAAAAAAGTGAGAGATAACTCATCTCTCACTTTTCCTTTTTTCCTCGCCCCAAAAAGATAAAAAAAAATAGAAGAGAAAATCATTCGCTTCATAAAATTTATGCTTCATTGCGTTTCTCCGGCCTCCAATTTTTATTAATACAGGACCGTATTTCCTATATTAGGACCCCCGACCGAGGGATTTATTTTTCAACCCTTCTTCTAAGAAGGGCCTGCTTGAGCGACTCCAAATTTTTATGAGGAGTAGCACAGGCCCCGGCCTCCAAAATGGCCCAGATGGAATAATCCATCGGATTCAGATCTGGAGATAGGCGGGGGGCATTCCTGGGAGGTGATGAACCCGGGCAGATGGGTCCGGCACCAGGTCTGAACTTCGCGAGCCCTGTGGGCTGGTGCAGAGTGCTGTTGGAAAATTCTCTCTTTGGGCCAAAAGTAGTCCATAGAACGAGTTTCAAAATGCCCCGGAGATTTTCAATATGATAATGGTAAAAAAAATTAAAAAAATTTGACATTTGTGAAATTTGAAAAAAAAAATGAAGAAAAATTTTTTCTGGAAAAAAGACAGAAAATTTTCACCCATCCCCGTCACCGAAATCCCCGATCCCCGTCCCCGGTCGATTTTTCATCCCCGTCCCCGACCGGGCCATCCCCGGAAATCCCCGTCCCCGATTTTTGTCTTTGAGTGGGCGTGTTCCTCCACCTCGTCCATATAAATAGCTTTTTCCGATGTTCATTCCTCTTAATTTGTGATCGCGCGGGGATTTATCCTTTTCAAACAAAACAATCGCTTTAATACCATTTTTTCAAAAGGGATTTCCGGACTGACTTTACTGACGCGCATTTTACCTTTTCCGATGGTCATTCCTCGTATTTTGTGATCGCGCAGAGATTTATCCTTTGCAAACAAAACAATCGCTTCAATATCATTTTTTCAAAAGGGATTTCCGGACTTTTCAAACGCGAACTTTACCTTTTTTTGGTTCCGGTTCGTTTAACCGACTGTTTTCAACCCTAGTACAAAATCATTTTTGTCTTAAAATTCGTACTTTACGAAACCCAGTCTTATCAAAGGTGATTATGATTAATATTTATAGAAAAAATGCCCAAAATTCTCCTAAGTATTATTTGATAAAGAAATAAATTTGAACTTAGGTTCGGACAACGGACCTTCAACGTCACAGGAACTAGCGTTGACACCTCAACCGAAGCAGCCACCACCTTCCTCTATCCCTTCAACGGACGTTGACCCTTCGAATTCGAACACACCGATCCATCAGGTGGAAATTGAAATAGTTTTCTTGAAAAAGCTCAAAAATGATTATTCAAAAGTATTCTTAAAATGGAGTTCTTGAATGGAAAATGCGTGCTTGCACGTTAGGTCAAAAGGCAAATAGTCGCGTTATGTCAAAAAAGGCAAATCTACCGCTTTAAAGCAATTGTCGCGTTAGGTCAAAATGGCAAATCTAAAAAGTCTGGAATTTAATTTAAAATTTTTCGAAAAATCTACAATAAATAATTTAAAAAATTCATACTAAAATAAGAATATAATTTTGCATATAATTTTTTTATACTAAGTAATTTCGTATAAAAATTTTCGGCATTCTAGATGGATTTGCCTTGTTATGATTTTTCGGATACCTTTTGTCTTTCGAATAAAATTTATTTAATAATTGACCTAGTGGGCTTTCTTGGGGCCCCAATCCGGTGTATTTTATTCATATGCATATTTATAAACGTAAAACCAATGAAGTGAAAGGTCCAATTTGAAAGGTCCAATTTGTGGGTACCAATTTTAAAATATCCAAATGCAAATAAAATCATATGCAAATTTATATGTAGATTTTTCGAAAAAATATTTTTAATTAAATTCCACTTTTTAGATGGATTTGCCTTTTATGACCTAACGCGACTATTTGCCATTTGACCTAACGCGCAAGCACCGAAAAATGCACCTCTAAGGATAGGACGAATCGAAAAAAGGAAATTGGGGTAGAAGGGTAAAACAACTACTTAGTTAAGTATAAGACAATAAAAATTAACCAATCTTCTTATGGAAAGCGCTGAAAAATAATAAAAAAGGATTTACTCGAGAAGCCATTAATCACGGTCCATCGTATAAATCTTAATTATGATCCCACACATAATGTCACACGCTCTATTAATTCTGTACCTTTGTGAAATAATTCTGCATGCAGGATCATTATTAGTACTTATATACGTACGAAAATGAATGATTGTACGAAATGAATGAGAACAGGATTAAGGCGAGATCGTATGATTATCATAGTAAAATGTAAAAATCTTGCTTTCGTAAAGAGTAGTATCCTTACTGTCCTATCTATATACACATTCAATCCGTTACAGACAACTGATGAGCAGGATCATAAAGCACAGCCAGTTGAGCAGGATTATACATCACAGCCCATTGAGCAAAAATGTGAGTGTAAAAATTGTACGAAAATGAATGAGAACAGGATTAAGGCGAGAGACATACCGCCTTTTTTTATATATCCGCGATAGGTCGAGTGTTAGGCTTATTCTTTAACCAATTTTTGATTTTTTTTCCAACCGTTATAGCTCGATTCAAACGCATGTTGGATGTTGGAAAAGATTTGAAAAAACCTAGAGCCCGGTTTAATTGGTCCATTTCTTTTTTTATTTATACGGATGACCGCTTTCGCGTTCCGCAACCCAGGCGGTATTCCCCCATTGCTGGGGTTGCCACGGGTGTTACAACCAAAGGGGCCGTTTCACGGGCTCACTTACATGGAGGGGAAGGGGGTCTGTTGTAGTTAGAGATCCTTGTTAGTGTACTGCTTTTTAACACCATTTGATTTGCATCACCGCTTGGCTAATGGCTGGAGATGTGCGGTATAACAAGCCCCGCACGGCATGAGTATATGACCGACACAGCGGTGGGATTCGAACCCACGTCCCAGGATTTGTGTCCTGTGTGATAGACCACTACACCACGCTGCTGTCTTTTTCAAAAAAAGTTATGAACAAAATGATGTTTTAAGTGTATATTGGCCATAACTTTCTTTGTAGTAGGCCAATTCAGCAGGGAGGGGGGCTTAGGCTTATTTGTAGCTAATATTTTTCGCTCTATTTTCTATAATGGGTTCTTTTTTGAATCGATCTATAATGAAATTATAATCCAAATGTCCACAAATATCCCTAGCTTAATAATTAACAATATATTTGGTAGCTCATGATACCACCTGACCTATATTTCACCATCGTTTACAATTCCTGTTTAATAAAGCCATGAACCTGCTAAAATAGCTTTTAAAAAACATACGGAAATTTCCCGAAAGTCAATTTTTAGGCCGCACTGGAGAGGCCACTGACTACTGCGAAACTACCATCAAAATTGAACCAATTGCAAATGCAAACTACAACCTATCCCTTGTTTTACATCACAAAAAAGGTAAGGTAATAGTGAAGAAGATCCAATCAAAAAAGAAAAAACTAATATGTTGAAATATGTTTCTAGGAAGGGGATTGGTGTAAAATCAAAAACCTGATGCCATTTTGGCGCGTGTACAAATTATGTACAAATTATATTTAAGTAGGGAACGGATAATAAGGCATATAAAAATGATAAAATAGGCGCCTATAATAGGCATAAAAATGCCAAAAAAGGCGAAAAAGAAAGCATTTTTGGCCAAAAATTGCAAAATAGGCACAAAATAGGCAAGTAGGCAAATAGGAACGAAAAAGGCAAAATAGGCAAAAAAAAGGCAAATTAAAATCCACTTTATAAGGTTCTAATCAAGTGGAAAATGCATTTTTCATGGTTATTTGGCCGTAGGGATGTCAGGAAAAAATAGGCATTTGCCTAACTATCCGTTCCCTATACATAAATTTGATTAGAGCGCGCAAAAATTTTTTGATTGATTGAGGGTAATTTTGATGCTAGATGATCTGCTTGACCAGTTTAAAATTGGCAAAAAACCATCGATGAAAAGTATTAGATCTAATTTATATCTCTATTGATATCAGGTTAAAATAGTCCAAATTCTGTTCTAAAATTTTATCTTTTTTCCGAAAATAATTTTCTGTCATGGTATAATCTCACACAGAACTCGTGCCATATTAAAAAATCATTTTATTTATGTATTTTTTTAAAGTTTTATTAAGACTAAATATTTGCAACATGTAGCTTAACATTAATTTTTCAACAAAGACAAAATCATTAGGATAGAACTCGAAATAGAATCTATGAACGGAGATACAGCGGAGGCACGTCCAAAAAACTATTTTGCCCCCAGAACCATAAAATTATGCCAGAAAAATTGTATATTTTTTTATAGGTCTTGATTTTTCTAAAATTCCTTAAGTTCTAGGACCTGTTTAAAAAAATTTTGGTGAAAACTCCGGTTTAATTTAATGACCGAAAAATAGCGGCCAGAAAGACCGCATCGATCTAAAGTATATGTCAAAATTTGTATGAAAAACAATTTTTAGGTCACATTCAGCAAGCTCACTATGAAGAGGCTATCAAAAATGATCCAACACTTCCCGATGCCCACGAGGGTTTGGCAGAGATTCATAAGGAACAGTCAACTGAGTCTGATGAGCAGGATCATACACCTGCAAACACGTCCATGATCCCTCAGCAGGATTATACACCACAATCAATTGAGCAGGATGATGAACCTGCAAATACGACCACGGAACCTCTTCAAGACAAGGTATGTGTGGATACTTTTCTTAATTTTACATGTCAAATTTTCATTTTCAACATAATTTTCCTCTGAAAATGCTCAAAATAAATTATAATTGTGGCTTGGACTCTGAAACCGATTCTGTCATCCAATTATAGCGAATTTTAATGTCTTTTTTTCTAGTGATCAATAATTATCAGTAATTTTTTTGTTGAAACGGTTTATCCATTCCACTATTCTTGTTTCAAACTAATTCGCTTTTCTTTCTGTCGTTCTCGATCAGGAATTGGATCGGTAACGATTGATGAGATCAGGAATTGGATCGGTGAACATCACACCGATTATCGGTCGGTAAAAGAATCGAAAATTCAATGATCCTTAAGAAAAATTTTTATTGTCTTCTAAATATTTGAGTGCTGAATTTTACAAAATGGTTAGAAACATGACTGGGTCTTTCGGCCAATTTCGAAGGGGATGGGTATGGTCAACTTAAGCTTACAATTACCATCGTTTTTTATTGTAACTTTGAGAGCAATTTTTAATTATAAACAGATTTTGTTCTCATCCACGTGTTCGGTGGTCGCTCAGCAGGATTCACATGCATCAATCAACCTGGATGGCCAACTAGAGGTCTGATTCATATAAGTAAAACCCTAATTCTAATACATTTTTTGAAGGGATGAAGAGGGATAGGTATATCTGGTAGCAATCAAAAAATTTTCAAGCCCTTTGACTTCAAATTTTATAAGCAAATTTTTTCCAATCAAAAATATTGTATAAAATAAAATAATCTGAAATTTTTATTATATTATTTATTTGGTAATTTATTGCATTTTTTTGGAATATTGTTCGGCATGGTCCAACAATAATTATAAATTCCAGTTGTGCCATGACGAAGAGCATCCACACTGCCCATTTGTCATCCTCGATGCTCAGGGATACAAACAATTCAAAATCTCTGAAATTACCAGAACTGGTGAAGCGACATATATTGCGGGAAAAACAAAGGTCGCAAAATAAAATTCAGGAAAAAAACCAAAAAAAGGATGTAGGCAAAGTAGGATTCTTTCTAATGCCCGATTATTTTTTCGGAGTTTAGAATTCGGGAGAAGAGATGACCTTTCGACAAAAATATTATAAATCATTTTTGAAAGTTTCCTATTGGCACACATGCGACTTATAAGTTAGAACTTATTTAGCTCAAAGTCCTAAGAGCTGATATTTTTTACATGTCAATAATCTATGGAAACAAAAACCGTAAAAAAACACAATTGACCAACCAACCTTAAGACAGAGATTATAGAGATTAAATTTGTCTGAATTTACATTTTATGCTTTTATATCCGAACTGTGATAATGTCATTCAAAAAATAATAACTTTTGGTTGTATCATATTCAAAAAGCAAACGAAAATATGGAATATATTGTTTACAAATTTTTTTACATTCATAAATGTCATTTTTTGTAGTTCTTTCAAATGGAATATTAAGGAAGAAAATTGGTATATGAAAAATATAATGAATATTGATAAAAATTTAGTTGAAATTTGTCATAAAAGAACCGGAAAAACAAAAGGAGTTTGATTATCTGTGGAGCTTCTACAACAAGTGTTTAAGTGAAAAATGGGAGGGGGGAGAAGAGCAAAAATACAAGGTATTTGCTTTAGAAAAAAAAATTAAAAAATAAATTAAAAATTGCTTTCAGATTCATTTCTCCTGTTATAATATAGATGGACAATGCAATGATGGAACAACGCTTAACGGGGTTATGGTGAGTGGAGGGGAAGGGTATTATATATTCAGGGTTAGTCTCGAGTTTCGACCGATTCGGTTAAGCGGCCCAAATGGCAAAACCAAAGAGAGAAAGGGAGTCCTAAACCGGCAATGGGCCCTTATTCCGCTTCGCCTTTCCTCAGAAATTTTAGAAATTGTTTTATTAGAGACGGTGTTTTTGTAGGCAATTGAAAGGGCATTATGGCCAGCCTAAAAAATTTAAATCTTTGTTTTCATGTTGAAATTATTTTTTAATTTCGAATTCCACGTTTTCAAGCCATTTTGGGAGGTCAGCGTACTCCTATGTTTGAATAGCGTATCGGGAGTTTTAATGGCCAAATATATTCAGTTATCATTGAAGTAATATATTATGTGAATTTTCTCAGATTTTCCATTGATTAATATGTAATTTTTATTTTTAGTTAAATTTTTTGAATCGGCAAAGACTTTTGTCCGCCCGAAAATGGGGGTGCCTATGGAGTAGTAGGGATCAGGGTTCGCGAATAGTAATGACGCCAAAATCTAATCGACATTGGATAGAAGACTAATTAGGAGAAAATATTTGTGAAAAAGCCAATCGATTGTCCTTGTATTTTTGGCGCTATAGGTCTTTTTTGGATCTCACCAATCGGCAAAGACTTGATATATTGGACAAGAAAAATGATGATATTGGAAAAATAAATCTCTTTTATTGATATATTGGACAAATAAATCTATTTTATCACAATTTATAGTTATTTTCATATTTTTTGAAGATAAGATTCCTCATATATATTTAGTAAAACATTGAAATTTTGATAGCACAGGATACTGATAGACTAGTTTATTCCATCATTACTTTATAAAACTATAGTGATATTATTATATCCGTTAATTTAAACTTTCAGATCCTACAATTAAAAGAATCGCCATATTTGTACGTTTGCTTTATGGACAACAGGGGTCAGCGACGAAATTTTGCACCTTTTGTTGACCAAACTATTACTTACAAAGAATTATCACACACTTTTGAATGGAATGCGAAAGTAATTTTTCCATCTGTTTCTAGATTATTAAACCCATTTTATGAGTTTGAATAAAAGTATCCTATCCTGTTTCATAAAGATTTATTGAATTTCAATTTTTAATTTACAGGAATTGTTTGCCGACAATTCAACTGAAAATGTACATCTTACGGCTATTTTCAGTTCAGCACCGATGGGCAAGAAATTTGCCAAGCTAATGAGCCATTGTTCTCGCATAAATAGCTCCATTAATGATTTAAAAGGTTTGTTACTAGTAGATAATCAAATGAAGCTGGACTTGAAACCATTTTATGAATTGAATAATAATGGGGAAATTATGAATGGGACTAGTGAAATTCCATGAATTGGACTTCATATGACATTGTTCACAGTTCACACCAATCCTTTGTAATAAATAATTTCCCATTTTAGAAAAAGATCTTACCTTACGAGGGAAAGAAGGTAGCAATTTTTTTTTGTTTTGTTTTTATTTTCATTAAATTTAAGTGAAAATTTTTGTGTCCATCAAACCTGCCATCGATTCGGCCGATGATGCTTTCCAAATTCATTTTCAAACGGTAAGCTCTACGGGTCGGTTCAGGAGTCATTAATTGAATGGTCATTAATTGAAAAAACGGTTAAGAAAGCGTTTTTAAATGAAAATTCTCATATTTTGACCAGGGTGTAACGGGACGGCAAAAAACTAGAATCAAGTTCGGGTGGGAACGACTAAAAAACATATCTCGGCAAGTTGGGGTCAGACCT
>LDKF01000230.1:49105-63564 GCA_001026735.1 Rotylenchulus reniformis | reverse complement strand
TTTATTTAGACGGAATAAATCAAGATTAATGAATTCATTTAATATTTTAATGCTAATAATCGATTTTACAAAGAAAAAATTGAAAAATTATAGAACTTTTAGATCTAAAACTATAAAAATACCAATTTATTCCAGAGGTGGTATCTGTCCTATTTTTAAAGGATTGTCCTTTTTTCAGGGGGTCCTGTCCTTTGGAAATTTTAATGTCCTTTTTTTAAAGATTTGTCCTTTTTTTGGACCAAGATTGTCCTTTTGTCCTTTATTTGTTCGATTATGGAATTTTTTTTCCAAAAATGACCAATTTTCTTAAGAAAAAGGACTAAATTTTCAAAATTTTCTCCGGCGGCCCCTATCGGGGTCGCCGGTATCCCCCACAATGGATTTTCTTCCAAAAAATGTCCTAAAAAAAGACTAAATTTCTTAAGAAAAAGGACTAAATTTTCAAAATTTTCTCCGGCGGCCCCTGTCGGGACCGCCGGCTCCCCACATTAGGTTTTTCAAAAAAAAGGTCTTAAAATGTCTACTAACAAGAGAAATTCTCTGAAAGTCGATGATTTTCTCGTTAAAAACAACAAATTGCTTATGGAAATTGTTTGTGGTGACAAATATGATGCATAAAAATTTATTGTTATTATAAATTCCATTTTTAAAAAATGTCCTTTATTTTGAGGATTTTCCCCAGTGAAATCCTTTATTTTTACTCTTGATGTCCTTTTTTTCTGAAATTTTTCGATACCACCTCTGATTTATTCCTTTTTCTCGCAATTGATAATTTCTTAAATAATTCTTTTTTAATGTTTTTAGAAATAGGAAGTTATGAAAAAATTAAAAAATAATTCGAACAAGCAAAAATTAATTTTTATGATTTTCATCAAATAATTTTCTCTTTTGCAGAAGGGTTCGGAGGAAGAACTGGAGTACGCAAAGCAACAAGCGTTGATATATCTGAAAAGCCCAGCGATCCAAAAACTGACCACTGACAAGTGGTACGAATCAAAAGAAAAGTGCTACAAGTCTGAAATACTGTCTGAACGGATGCGGAAAATACTTTTTGAGCAGCAAGCCAACCCAACGGCTAATGGTAGTTCATTCACAGGGCTCAGGCGATACCGTCGATATCGGCAGCACCTATAAGAAGAGCTTTTTTTGTGAAAAAATGCTACTTTTTCATTTGGGATTTTATTTAATGCCATTCAGTATTCTTGAGAATTTTTGAAGTTTTCAATTACTGCTTTTTTAAAGAGATTGGAATATTCTTATTGAATTTTTCTTAAAAATTAAAAAATTAATTTGGAACGAAAACTTAACGCGACATTATGCTTTTTAATTGGATTTGCACTTTTTGGAATAACGCGCAAGTTCGGTTCTAGGACGTTAAAAAAGCCTTTTAAGGACATTAAAAAAGGCCCAACAAGGCCATTCTGGCCAAAAACTTTTTTGTAAGACTTGTTAGACCGGAAGTTAAAATCCATTATTCAGAATTTAATGAATTTTCGAAATTTGGCTAAAAAGTTCGAAATATCCCCTAAAAGCTAATTTTTTTTGGTTATTTCGGCTTTTTGGCCAATTTCGAAAAATTAAAAATTCCAGAAGATAGAGCATAAATTCTGCACAATGGCTTTTTATAGTTTCGGACTAGCAAGTCTTTCAAAAAAGTTTTGATCAGACGGGACCTAATGGGCCTTTTCAACGTCCTAGCTACGACCAATGTCACAATTTTCAGATGAAGAGAAAAAGGAATTGGAGAGTGCGGCTACAACATGGCAAAAAAAGATGGTCATAGTTTTGCAGAAAAAATTAGCTAAAGTAAGCTAATAAGTGGAAAAATATTTTAGAGATTTTTTTTAAACAGGTAAAGCAGTCTGACACTGTCCAACTAAGACCAATGGTGGTATTTTATCATCGTGAGGGAGATGCCATAGTAAAGCCACAAATTATTTTCCAACTAAGATGTCAAGGGGTGTTGGACGACTTCTTTGTATGTTCTAACGGTTCGTGTTTTTTTTTCGAAAATATTTTATGCAACTTAAGACACTCTTATTATTAGTTTGAAATTTTGCTCTCTATCAGCCTACACTGACTTTAGGCTTTTTCGCAATTAAAAATGAGTTTTCCAATTGCCCAAAATGAAAATTTAATAGAAAAACTTATTTTTTAATCAAAAATTTGAAACTTCTTTATAACTAAAATAATAATATAGCATGTTATGAATTATAAAGTTTGATTGAAAAATTGAACTCTGTCCACGTCTAATTATTGAGAAAATACCATATATATGTTATGCGCTGCTATTTATTTTAATTAATCATTTATATGGATACCACATACTAGTCCTTTCTCCTTTAATGATTGTATTAGTTGTATTATTAATTAATTAATTAATTAAAATAATATAAATAAAATAATTTTAGCACGCGCCTACAACAATTTCGATGCTTTTTTGAGTTCATCACCGATTCCATTCACCTGCCACATCATTTATCAAAAACTCGAAACAACTACAATAACCATTGAAATTTTGCGAAAGGTACCCAATAAGATATTAAATTAATTAATTTTCTGACAATGAAAAACTATTTATGAGTTTTCTTTTTCTCATCCGCAACAAATTCTGATGAAAATGTGACCAAATAAATATTAAATTTAAATTGTAGATGTACTAAAAATTCTATTAATTCCCTGAGAAAAATTCACGATAATTATTTAGTGTAAGAAGCAACAACAGCTGCAACAATTCGAGACAACCGACACCATGGATACGTTCAAAAAGCATGAACACGTCTTAGGAGAATTGGTGGAAAATTTTTTCAAAGATGTTGACAACGATGCAGAGGAATTGTTGGCCTTGTTGCGAGCATCAGGTCAGGGAAAAAGTAGCTTATAATCAGGGGAATTATTAGAGCGCCGGGACAACTAGAGCGCCAGGCGCAATAATCGGCTTAGATTATACAAAAAAATGTTTTAGTTTATCAAAAGATAGGCACAAAATCAGCTTCAGACTGATGAGCCTAAAGCCGAATTAGGCCCATTCCAAAAATTTTAAGGCAGTCAAGATAATCATGCGTATTGGTCAATGTATAGATGTGTGTAGTATTTTAGCCATAATTATTTTCTGAATCTTCCAATTTTGATGGGCTTAGGCTTATTTTGTGGCTAATTTAATGCTCTATCTTTTGAAAAAAATTTCTCTAAGCTTACATTAGTTTAAGCCAAGTTATTACACTTTGCATTTTCGGAAGGAAATACTACCCTCGCTCGAAACTGAAAAATAAAAAAAAATCAATAGGCGAAAATAATGACCAATTCACTGAAGTAATTGATAATTGGTAAAACCTTCATAATTTTCTAAGGTTGCCATAATCGGGAGTGCCAGGGCCCCAAAATAGTCATAAAAAAATTTAGAACAAAACTAACCACAACCCTTAAATAATGCGAAAATGCTAATCAGGTGTCAACAAAAAGCAAAACGCACTCCTCCTTAGGATCGATTTTTTGAAAATAAAACACCAAAATTCATCTCCCACTAACGAACTTTAAACTCTAAATAACAGTAAATATAGCATATTGACCCTTCCTTAATTTTTCCTTATTAAATTATTTTTTTCTGACTAATGCCTTGTTGTCTGGAATGCCCTTAACTTTTGTAATTTTTACTAAAAATACCCCGGAACTGGGAGCCGAAACCAATTTTTATGCAAACTAGAGACCAGAGACCAAAGCCGAATTTTGAGCAGAACAAAACTCTAAGGATCCCTGCTTCAGATGCCGGAGGAGGGGCAGGATGCCTTGCGACAGCAGCAAATGGAAAGGGCAATTATCATCTGCTGCTGATACAGCAACTATGCGAAGCATTGCGCATGAACAACCTGAAAAGTGTTATTGTTCTGGGAAAAAAACTATTGTCTAATAGGCTCAAAGGTTGCCTGAAAGCCATATTGTTGCGCTTGCCAAAAGTGTATGGGAAACTGATGTAAGTTTGTTTGTTGTTGGTTGTTCTTGTGTAATAGAGGGTGGCGCAACTCGAGACAAGATCAACGGAAAATTCGACGCCAAAATAAAAAAACGGAAAATTCGCTTAAGAAAAATTTTTAAACCTTTTGAGGGGTATGAAATTATTTTAAAAAATCTTAGGTCTAGTATTTTTTTACTTCCTAAAAAGCTTGAATTTACAAAAAAAATTAGCCAGTGATTTCAACGAGATTTCAACGTTAAGGTTTTTCGTGTAGAATTTTCCGGATATTTACTTCGGTGTCGAAATTTTCTTGATGTCGATTTTTCGGAGTTTGCTCCGACGGATGGGGATGGGGGGCAACATCCCCAACATATAAATAAAAAGGGAAAGCAGTCGACGATGACAACAAATGTTTTTGCTCATTTGCCAGGAGAATCCTTCGATTGGTGTCATTCATTGCTGCCCTGGTCACCCTGGTGGCCATCCCCGTCGGGGGCTTGCTTCTGGGCTTTGCCGGCGTTTCGCTCGTAGTGCCGGCCGCACTCACCGGCATTACCGCCGCGATCGCGGCGCCACTCGGCGCGGGTCTCTTTGTCAGTGACACGGCAATCGCGGCGGACCTTCTTGGCCGGGCTGCCTATGCCATCTATGACCGGTTCCGACACTGTCAATCCATGTCCCTGAGGGATCCCGATGCTCGCAATGTGTACCTTGATCTGTTAGTTGGAGTTTCATGTAAGTTTTTTCTTGCATATTCTATGCCTATTTTTGTTTTCGAATATCACAGAATTATTATGATCAATGATTAGGCAAGAAAAAAGATTTTACATTTATAACATTTTTGGGGTTTGCCAGTTTTTAACAACAATTTTTGCATATTCATGTTTTACATACACATTTTGACCTAGATTTAGAATTTTGTAAGTTGTAGAAACTATTTATTTCGTCCAAATCCATTTCACGCAATATTCAACATTTTCTTCAAAATCATGGGTCAATCATTCTAATTTTTGTTTATTAGGCGTTTTTCGCCCTAGGTCTCCTGCCGTAAAATGGCTATTAATATTTTTCAACCCCTTGATTTTTGACGAAAATTTGGAATTTTGATCGATAGGCGAAATTAAAGTTAAAAGCCAATTAGGGAGGTGATTCCAATGAGCAGCTAGAAATTTATAAAATATTTATATTACCTATCTTGCAAGAGTTTGACATACTAATGTTGGCATTAATAAATATGAAATTTTAAAAGGAGAAAGGGATCAAAGGGATCTTTCATATAAGCATTTAAATAAAAATATTTATTTTGTTTATTTTAGCATTCACATTTGGTCCAATTCTCATGTATTGCCGCAGTTACATTGCAAAATTGCTCTACAATGGCGTGCTAGCCAAATCACTGTTTCTGAACGATGGCAAAGTCGGATTGTGGGTTATGCGTACCTACAACATTGCGAATGTATGGATTAAAATTTTGTATTTAAAAACAGAAAAATGTAAGTTGAAGGAATGAAAAAGATAAGAATATAAGAGGATATTTATAAAAAAAAATCCTAAAAACAACTAAAATTCTAAGACACAGAAAATATTATGACCGCTTTTCGAGAAACAAAAAATAAAAATAAACCTGAAAAACGGATTTTCGCTTAAATACTTAAGGTAAAATTGCCCCATATAAGGATTAATCCTTCGTTGTTTTATTCCTTATAAGTATATATAAATGTCCAAGTGTCTTTTTTCCAATATCTAAGCCCGTCTAATATAAGGGGGAGGGGAGGAGAGGCAATACACTTCGTGGCGCGACATTTGGGGATCCCGACATTTGGGGACCATCCGTTGTAACTCGGCTCAAACCTAATTTAGAAAAATAATTTTGTTATCAAAAAAATAGAGCAAAAAATTAGCTATAAAACAAGCCTAATCTCATCCGATTTGGCCTATTCCAATGGCCAAAATACTCAGAATTTGGCCGACAATAATATTTTGGCCATAACTTTTTTTGCAGTGGGCCAATTCGAATGAAATTAGGCTTATTTTGTAGCTAATTTTTTACTCTATTTTTTGATAATAAAATTCTAGGTTGCGTTTCAGCCGAGATATAACAAAATCCCCAAATGTCGGGTCCCCAAATGTCGGGTAGCCATACACTTATATTGGAGTGGATATGGATCTGCTATACATAGTTTGGGGTCCCATCAAACTTTAGGGTCAAAAAATTCCTTAAAAATAAGGAGGTTTCAAGACTGTTTTCAACAGGATTCTTCTAACATCCATTTGATCTACCATCACGCTTTTAGATAACGTCGCTAAATTTTTCGGCACTACCTGAAAGAAGGCCGGTTTTGAAAACCCAAAGATTCAACAGGGGGACCCTGTTCATTTGAAAATAAAAATCCAAATTTTTTTTCAATTTTTTCACTTTTTAACTACTTTTCGAGTAAAAGAGTAGGAAAAAACAAAAATTTTTTTTTCATTTTTGTCCAAAAGGGGGGACCCTTTTAGTGGGTTTTCAAAACCGGCCTTCTTTCAGGTAGTGCCAATTTTTCTCGAAAATCGATACGATAAAGATCATTAAATTTAAAATCATTGATCTTTTATTAAAAAGTAACATGTCATAATTAAAATTTTTATTTGAAAGGACTGATCATGATCAATGGATCAAGTCAACCTACAAAAAAGTTTAATTGACCCTTAAAATCTGATGGACCCTAAGATTTGATGGGACCTCTAAAAATTATTTGGACCCTAAAAATGGATGTGATCCCTAATAAACTGAAGCCGATCCGAGAATAAAGTAAATAAATTCAAAAAAAAAACAAGTTCGAAAATCGTTACTTATAATTATAATTCATTGCCTTCCCCGGTGCTAGTTTGTTAAAAGGCCATTACAGCAAGCAAAAAAGGGAAAATAATTTAATTAAATGAAATTTATCCATCCAAAAATTAAAAAATTATTATTTAGACCTTAAGTAAATAAAAAATCTTTTTTTTTCAACTGATCGGCCAACAGCAATTACATAGCAATATGAACCATTTTAATTAGACAAAGAATTGAATAATTAGCATCTAACAAATAAATTATTTTTTTAGTAGGTATATAATTATTATTTTGCTGGATTAACCCATTTTTACGCCTAGATTGACCTTTTTAAAGTCCTAACACCTCCTCTCCTACCATTTTTTTGAACCAAATTCCAACCCATTTAACTGATTTTAGTGGTTCCGTATTGGCATCAGCATGGGATCATTGGCCAACTCTCAACTGATCACACCCCTGCAAGAGTGGCAACTTCCCGGCTGTCTGTTGTGGATCCGAGCAGGCAGCCCATGGCAATTCGTGAAGTTGCTCGTGCCTGCCGCTGGCCCTGTTGTTGCAGTGGTTTCATTGAGCCACTCCTTCAGAGGATCACTGTACGTGAAGCCTTTCATCATCCCTACCATCTAGAAGATTGGATTTCGATTTCGCAGTAGTCAATTTCGACAATGAAAATTCGTAAAAAAATAGTTTTTTTCATAGTATGTAAGAGTGAAATAATATATAATAAGAGATAAAAAAGTGCCAAATATGGCGATATGCTTTTGGAAGCATTTAAAAAATATTTAATATTTTGAAATTTTTGTTTTTTGAAAAATGCAGACAGGGGAATTGATGCGGAGTGGGGGAAGGATCGAAGTGTACCCATGAAAATTAAGCCTCATTACTCCCAATTCAATATTATATATTCACTAAAATTGTTGCGTCCATTTATAGCACTGCAAACGGTTACGTCAATGAGCTGATGAAGGAAGCGATGCCGCATTATATTGAGGCGATGCAGAATTCGTTGAAGGAAAGCACAGGGAAATCCACTGTCACAACTCAATACGTTGGAGTATGTATCAGCAGGGGAATCGGTTTTTGGATTCTTATATCCTTCTAGAATATTTCACGGGTTTTCTTGAAGGAACCTCGAGTTTAGGAAAGAATTTGGGCGATCTCTATCAGCTTAGGCTCCATTTCTATAACTCAAACTCAGAATTTTCATTTTTCCCCTTGAATTTCACTTTCTGCCCTACGCTGAATATTATTTTAGAGATTTGTAAAAAGAGTTCGATAGACCTTTAAAATCACAACTTGGTATTCTGGCATTTAAAAATTTTTATAAAGAAAGGGTAGACTATATCTCAAACTCGTAGTCAGAAAAAAAAATTCGGAAAGAAGATTCCAGGTAGGAGGACCAGCTATTTGGGTTGAGGTATTTTCTCGGAAAATTGTGGTTGATTTTTTTTAGAAATTTTTGCTTTTTTGCTTCAACCATTTACTTTGTAATTATGTAGTGATTCCGATATTTTTCCTAAAAATTTTATAATTTTTTTTCTTATAATTAATTTTACTTAAACTTCTCATTTTTCGTTTTTCTTCTTCCCGCCTCCACTGACCCTGAAAAACTTTAATTTTCGGTTACAGTATGAATGGCATGAAGCCTCTACGCTCGGCGAATTCCTTTATTATTTGGCCTTGGCAAGCGTGAACCATGGCAAGTTGCAAACAGAGGAAATCAACATTCCCGACTTCATGGACGCCCTGGACCGCTTGAATGTGCAGGCGCTTGGCGACTGGCGTGGCACCCTGCTGACCTTCATCCAGACCCAGGAACTGTGCACCAATCCAGGCGCGAGTGCATTGCTCACCCACTGCGCACATTACATCATGCAGGGCAAGACCAGCCAAGAGGTCAGTGCTATCGAAAAACATGTGTAAAAGGAAGTGCGTATATTTTGAATTTTTTTTTCAATTATTGCGCCAAATAACTTTATAAGGAGGTTCTTTTTCACCTAAGTCATTACCCAAAAAAAAACCAAGATCGCGTTTCTTAAAAAACCAAATGGTCGCGTTTCTTAAAAAAACTCACATCGAAAGTATTAAAAAAATCAAACTAGGAGTTCAGTGAAAAGTGCAAAAATGGGCCTTTGTTAAATATGTCTTATAAAATTTCGGTGATGGTCTGGACCAGTGTTTAAGTGACCGGCTTTGGTCACTGACCAAAATGACCTGACCTGACCTGACCGGTGACTGACCTGACCTGACCGGGGTCTCTGGTCAGGTCATTCCGGTCATGACCACAACCCCTGGTCAGTCATCCGGTCATGACCGAAAATCGAAAAGGTCATGACCGGCGGTCACTGACCGGAATTTGCCATAATCCCGCCAACCCAAAAGTCCGCCAAGTGGAAAAGTGCCCAAATTTTCATAGCCTCGATTTTTTAACCTTGATTTTTTTCCCTCTTAACTAATCGAAGTTTCATCAGTGTTTTCAAAAGTTAAAAGTCTTTTAGCGGAATTTTTCAAGCTATCACGGGGCTTCGATTTTTCTAAATTTTCAAAAAATTCAGAGGCTTGAGTTTATTTTCATAAAACTAACTATAATTAAATACAAGTAGGCCTCGGTTTTTAAAAATTCTATCGGGTTTTTGCCCGATTTAAAAAGTTTTTTAAGGCCTTAGAATTTTCGATTTTCAAAAAATTTCTATGAGGTTTCAAAAGTCTTGTATCAAATTTTAACTGCCTTTATACTAACAAATTTTGAGAAAATTTCAAAAATTTTCATTCAAAAAATCGATCGATTTTGTCAAGAAAAATGTCTAATTTTCGAAAATTTCTCCGGCAGGACCGCCGACTTCCTTTAATACAATGAATTTCATAAAAAAATAAAAACTGCTTTAAATAATGGTCTTTATCTGAAAATTGTTCGAAAACTGTTGGAAAAGATTGTAAAATTCCAATATTTATTTTTTATTGATGAAAAATTTGCCTTTTAAAATATATCACCTTATTATTGACCCCAAAGTCTTAGATTTTGACCTCGATATATTTGTTTATTAAGGGCCTTGGGAGTTGTCAGCCCTGATTTAATTAAAATAATCAAATAATTCGTTTTTATATTGATCTATTCGGTTGTTTTTCTTCTTAAAAATATTTGCACAAATATAATGTTAGGAAAAAACTTAGAGAAATTGAGAAAAAATTTCGGTCATTTTCGGTCATTTTTGGTCAGCTGACCGGATGACCTGACCTGACCTGACCTGACCGGAGGGTCGGTCATTGGTCAGGTCAGTCATTTTTGGATGACCGGAATTTTCGGTCAGGTCAGGTCAGGTCATCGACCGAAAAACCCCGGTCACTTAAACACTGGTCTGGACGGCGTTTTTCAAAAGAAGTTAGGAATAATAATAATCAAAAATAAATAAAATCACTTTTAATAATTTAATCGGAATACTTAGGTGTTTGGGACTAACACCAGGAGGGAAACAATAATTTGCTCGGAATTATTTCCTCAATTTATTTCTTATAATTATTCCGCGATCCAATAAAAAGTGAATGAATGAGAAATAAAAAACAATAATCAAATCCAGCAGGGATCAATAGTCAACGAGGGAACGGAATACTAACAAAATTATGAGGGAACATAAAAATTACGAAAGGAGCATTAAAATCACATTAAACTAAATTTAATTATCACAAATATTTTAATTTTTCTTTTTTTTAGATCAACTCATTAAAAAAAACTCGCCAGGCGGGATAAAATCTAGATGGTTGGCTAGACGATTCTCTGGCGAATAGTTTTTTGCGATTGTTGCCAACAAAAATAGCTGCGCGGATAATTTATCTGGGTCACCATTACCAGCTGCCTTTCTCCCCTAAACACTTAGCTACTCATAAAATTTTATATTAATTATTATGACTGGAATTTTTTGGTGCTGTGTCGAAAGTAAAAAAGTGCCAAAGTGGGCGAAAGTAAAAAAAGTGCCAAAGTGGGCGAAAGTAAAAAAAGTGCCAAAGTGGGCGAAAGTAAAAAAAGTGCCAAAGTGGGCGAAAGTAAAAAAAGTGCCAATACAGCAACCCAAAGGAGAAGGGCGGTTATAAGCGGATACTACGAAATGACTAAAGGACAAAACGACTAAAATATGATAAAATAACAAAAAACAAAAGATGATAATAAAAAATTAAAAATTAAATAAATTTAAAAAACAATCCATTAAAACATACAAACAAAATAAAATTAAAAATAATAAAATAAGGAAGACTAAAAAATAATAAAATTTTTATAAAATAATAAAATAATTTCTTTCCATTTTGGGCTTTTTTTCTAAACCTACCTTAGAAATAATATATTAAAAATGGGTCATAATTTTTTATTTTTTTTGAGAAAATTATTTAAAAAAATTGCTATTTTCTTTTAATCATCAAAGAAAAGCGAATCAAGATGACACTCCCTTAAACCCCATATCTTTGCGAAACTACTCTAATTTTGAATTTAACAAAAAAACTTGAATCTATATTATTATTTTCTGAAAAATTGTTAACCTTAGTAGGTATTCGATACAGGAAAAAACTTGAAAATTTATTAAATTTCCTATGACCCTTTTTATGTGTCTTTTTTTTATGTTCCATTTCACCAGATAGCTTCTCTGGCTTGAATTTTTCAAAAAATTATCAATTTTTTGGAACACTTAAGTTAAATTTGATGAATATTTTGGCTTCATTCTCAGAAAAGGATCCTGTAAATACTCAAAGACTTAAAGTTCATTTAATTTTTTCGGAAATTTTTCTCGGAAATTTTCAACATTATTTAATTTTTTATGAATAATAAAAATATTCCGCGTATTTAAACCCTTGAGTTTCAATCAGTAAAATTTACAAGTTTTTTTTAATGTTTTAGAAAATGGAGGCGCCTAAAAGATTAAAGTCCACAGTTTGTTGTCCATATTGTTGAAAAAATTCCGTGCTGGGTCGAAAGTAAAAAAGTGCCAAAATGGGCGAAAGTAAAAAAAGTGCCAAAATGGGCGAAAGTAAAAAAAGTGCCAATACAGCAACCCAAAGGAGAAGGGCGGTTATAAGTGGATACTACGAAATGACTAAAGGACAAAACGGCTAAAATGTGATAAAATAACAAAAAACAAAAGATAATAATAAAAAAATTAAAAATTAAATAAATTTAAAAAACAATCCATTAAAACATACAAACAAAATAAAATTAAAAAAAATAAACTAAATATTTTTTTAGAAAAACGACAGTTCTTGAAGATTTTTCTAGAATTTTTCTGAACCTTTAAATTATTTTTTAAATAAATTATTTTTAAAATTTCTAAGTCCCTACATAATTTTGTTCTTTATTATAATAAAATTATCATAAATTCGAAAAATAATCAAATATACATACTATTTGATTATTTTTGTCGTTATCGAGAAAATCAATTAATTTTTCTCAATTAAAAATCTTTATTAATATGTTCCAAAAATAAAAGGATTTAAACCAGCCACAGAACTCTTGCATCTTTAGAGAAGAGTATATTAAGAAGAGTATACTCTCAGTCAGCAGGGTTCTTATGAAATATAAAAATTTCTTTTTATAGTTTTCTTGATTAACGGGAAACGGAAAAAAATATTATTTAAAAGAAGGAAAATGATATTTTAAAATTTTCAGGCACAAAGAGTGCTCGATAAGCCCGGATGGAATGTCACGTACAACTACGATCCAGAAACTGGCCGTATCGACATAACTTTGTGCGGAGGTAAATATCCGGAAAATATTTTTTAAATTTAATTTATTTTTATTCTTTTAATTTCCTTTCTTTTTTAAAATATTTGCAGGCCAAAATTGCAAAAAATTGAGAGCTAATTGAAAGAATAAACTTATACTTTTATCTGATTACATATTTATAAAATAAACTATGCTTCCTTACTTTCCAAAAGTCAGTGAAAATAATTATTAATTAAACAAAAATTATATACGAGGACCCCCTCTCAAAATCCGAAAAACAATCATCTTGCGAATTTTCGGTTTTCGTTTCGCAGAAAAATTTTTACCACCAAAGCACTAACAATCAATGCATGCCCCTTTTTAGATCGAATGAGAAAATTTAGTCTAGCCCTTGATCAAAACAGCTGTAAAGCAAAATTTTCCGAAATTAAAAAAAACTAGAGGGCTTACCTCTAGTTTTGTTGGTTTTCGCTGGTGGTGAAAATTTTTCGGCAAAACCAGAATTCGGTAAGATAGTCCCTAAACGGAACAACGGTTTTCACAGCCGCGATTTTCACAGCCGCACTAGAAAAATGATCATAACTTTTTTCAGATAAAACATAGAGAAGTGAGTATGGTGTCAAAAGATAGCTCTAAATGTCTGCTATAAACTTGCAAGAACAACTAACCGTTTTGGCTAAGTAGAAAAAAGTTGTGGCCAAATTAAGCCATAAAATCGTGGTTTTGGCCAAAGATCTGGCTTATAGCAGACATTTAGCAGACATCAAGTTTATAGCAGACATTTAGGGCTATCTTTTGATACCAAACTCATTTCTCTATGTTTTATCTGAAATAAGTTATGATCATTTTCTAGTGCGGCTGTGAAAACCGCGGCTGTGAAAACCGGTGCACCGGTCCCTAAAACTAAGTACTTTTCACTCTAAAAATGCTTTTATTCTCTTTTTTAGTGATAGTATATAGCACCTCCTAGTAACTAATCTCCAATTTGACAGGCATATCCCAAGCTTCGAGCACTTCAAAGCCAGGCACTCGGGACGGATTTCAAACTCATGATTGGTACTGGCAAAAAGTGTTTTTGATCGGGCGATGGCGTGACGCACGTGCGGACATCGATCTGTACGAAACCTCGCTGGACTTCTTGAACTCCAACTACACCGTTAACAAGTACACACACATCAAATCCACCCACTTCTACTGGTTCGATGCGGGCGTTGTGACCGCTTTTACCGTTGTTGCTTGGTATTTTGCTGGTCCATCTATGGACTTTTCTCTGAACGGTATCCCAATCATCGGAACCTACTCGGCCATCGCGGCTCTCGCTGTAACACTGGCGGAAATGGCGTTTGCCAGCCAAAACATCAAATTCGGGCCATTTGGGCGTATTTGGCCTCGGTTTGCCGCCGCTCTTGCAGGAGGATATCTGGACGGTATGATCCAGGGATAAATCGACACCATTCAAATCATACCTCGGCAAGGGGGGGGTCGGGCTCGTGGGTTGCGGCGAAGTGGGGGAGGGTCGGGTGTGGGTCGGCCGAAAATTTTTTGCGAAGTGGTCTATTTTTGCCAAAATTCACTTTCTGGAGCAAATTTATAGAAAATTTGCTATTTTTTGTTTGCGAAGTGGTCAATTTTTTCCAAAAAATCACTTTTTGAGGCAATTTTTTTCAAAAATTGGTCATTTTTCATATGCGAAGTGTCTTCTCCGAAGCTCAAATTTTGGTCTTTCTTTTAAAAAGACCACTTCGCAGAAGGGTAGGGTCCGGCGGTCCCGATAGGAACCGCCGGAGAAAATTTTGAAAAATTTTATCTTTCTCCTAAGAAAATTGATCAATTTTTTGCTCAAGACAACTTCGCAAAAGGGTAGAGTCCGGCGGTCCCGATAGGGGCCGCCGGAGAAAATTTTGAGATTTTTTAGTCCTTCTCTTAAGAAAATTGCTCAATTTTTGCATAGGACCACTTCGCAGGGAGCGAAATAGTCTATTGCGAAG
>LDKF01000230.1:24426-49005 GCA_001026735.1 Rotylenchulus reniformis | reverse complement strand
CCCCCTTGCCGAGGTATGATTCAAATGAGTTCGGAAATCAAGCCGTTTTCCGATTTTTCCACATTTTTTTTTGACTTTTACCTTGAAATTGGATACTTACAAGGGAAATATTTCAATTGATAATTTACTTCTGAACGGGAACTACATACGTTAAAAAGTGTCAATCGTAGCGTTAAAAATTAAATGGCAAAATCTGGCCCAAACTTTTTTGAAACTTCCTGGTCCAACGGTATAAAAGACAAAGTTGTATGGAATTTAATTCTATACGTTTTGGTCTTTTAAAATTTGAAATTCCCCGAAAAAAGTTCGAAATTTTTGAATTTATCGTAAAATAGGTTTTTCTGCTTTGTAGTATATATCCTATAAGCGGTATAGGCCTTGTTCTTCTGAAGTAAGATGATCTTTTGAAATTCTTCCCTTATTAGACCATAGAAAAACGGAATTCAGCTCCATCCCTAAGTGATGATGGGGACTTAACAGTTGCCTCAAAAAAATTAAAAAAATAAATCGGAGAAAAAGTGAGAAGATCCGCTTTCCCTCCTCTTCTCAAAAATAACTTTCTGATGAAAATATGATCGCTTTTACAATCGTCAAAAACACACCAAAATTGCTTAATTTGCAAATTTTCGGGTCAAAAAAAGTCTTTTCTTATTTTTTTTTTAAATTTTAGGCAAGCCGCTCGAGCTAGTCTTCAAGGAAGCAACGATCCGGGTCATCGGTGATGAATTGCAACGCATTCTTCCCCCGGATGCCATCCCAGCGGGCTTTGTTGACGAGATTCTGTCCCGTGTCAAAATGGATTACGAGCAACGGATGTATGAGGATGCCCAAATGGTGCGGCAGGCCATGGAGCGAAGTCGCGCTGCAAATGATCTGCGGGGGAGGCCGATAACGGAAGAGATGCTGCAACAGGCTCTTGAAAAACTAAAGCTCGCAAATCAACACACCAATGGAATTGAGCCGGAAACAGCAGCAGGTGGGAATTTTAAATTTTCCGGCTTATGCAAAGGCATACAATGAGAGTAAGGGGCTTTTGAGCAGAAAGAGGAAAAATTCGGGCGAGTACATTTTATTGAACGCCGGAAAATTCAACAACAAAAAATCGGAAAATTTAATAACAAGATCAAGATTCAAAACACCAAAAAATTTATTATCCGCTTGAAATTTTATGTAAAAAAATGATTAGGAATTTTTTTTTGAAAAACCTCAGGCTATATTCTTTTGTAAATGCAAGCATTTGGATATTTTTAAAAATTCTATTCCTACATTTTTTATAAAACTGGACTTGCGTGTAAATTTTAGAAACCAGGAAAACTTTTAATCCAATTTGAACTTTTAAACAATCACGGCGAACAATCACTTGAAAAAATCCCCTTTTTTAATTTATATAGATTTTTTCCATCTTTTAGTGTTGAATTTTCCGTCTATCTTATTGTATATTAGGTAGATAAGGGGAGTGAGTGAATCATGAATTTTAAATGAGGTTCTCTTTTAAGATTGTTCATATTTTCTAATAATCTTTTTTCCTTTTCCTTCAAAATTCAGTTTTTTCCTAGAATCAACTTCATCAGAGGCACAACTTTTTCAACAAATAAATTCGACATTGGCAGAAATAACTGCAGCGACACGATCTTGGGAAGATATGGAAGTGTTCCTTTCCAATCATCGTGAATCATCGTCATCTCCAACTGAAGTTGGGCGACCAGAGACAACAAGTCCGCATGTTGTCAATTTTGTCAGCCAATTATTGTCAAGAATGGAAGCGGCGTATGACTCATGGAAGGCGATGAGTTATAACGAGAAGATTAACCTGGTCCTGGATGTTCTGGATTACGCTCCACTCATTTTACCGGTTCTCCGACCCGCCAAATTGTTGCTCAAAGAAACCCGGTTCATTATTATTCGAGTGTTCAGCGGTTGGAGAAGACACCACCCACCGGTAACGGTTTATTTCGCCCACAACTATTTCCTCCAAAATTCAGTTTTTTTCCTAGAATCAAATATAGATCCGATGGTTTTATTAGGAGCTTATACTTAGCAACAAAATCATGCATTTTTTGAGAGAAATTTTTTGGCGGAATAAAAGGGCACCATTACAAACACTTAAATTTTTTACAATCCTAATTTTCCAACAAAAATTAAGGTACATTTTTCTGAATTTCCATTTTCATTTCTGAATTTCCGGTTTTTTCCATTTTGTGTCCGATTGCGTTTAAAATCCCTTATGCAAGTCGATAGCTAAAGGCCTTGTGTACATGGGATTTTAAAAATTCATGCAGGCCCAGATTTGCCACTGCCTAATATATATTTTTGAAAATTTCCAAAAGGATTGTTTTATAAAATTTAAAATTGGCCTGGGATTTTTCAAAAAATTGCAATAAAATTTTAAGCGGTTAATGAATTATATGCTATTTAGTGTTTTCTTTTGGTGTTGGATTTTTTGTATCGATTTTCTTATTTATTTTTTGGTGTCGAATTCTCCGAAAATTTTGGTTGATGAATATTCCGGCGTTCCCTCACATACACAACTGAAGCGCAACACACTTACTTATTAATTCATTGATCCAATTAATTTTCAGGTCCCACCCTTAATCATAATAGCTATCGAAGACGGCAAATGGACGAAAGCTCAGGTATTTATTTTGGTTTTTCTGTAAAAAATGCAAATCAAATTTCTTTTGTCAATAGAGTAGACGTCGGACCAAGACAAGATTTTTTTCGAGATTCTCTATTTGAATTAATTTTCATACAATTTTTTCAAAAATTTTTTTACACATTCTATTTTCTGACCTAAGATATTGAATTGTAGTTGTATCTTTATCATAATTTAAGTGCCACAAGATTTTACTTTTATAAACTATGAAAAAACAATTCATAGAACAAAATTTTAAAAATGGGAAAATGTTTTATTTTATTCCTAATTCTTAATCCAAATTCGTTATTAAACGTACCTATTAGTCGATTAATATTCGAATATTGATGTTCTGAATTTATTAGTTATTCCTATTCTTAATATTCGTTTATTTTCGAAATATTATAAAATATATGACATCCCTGGTAGGTATCTCCACTCCTCGTTACCGTTCCCTTTGAAAAAAGCTTTTCGGTTGAAAGTTTTTTGTATTTTTATTGGAAATTAGCAGAAATTCAACAAACAAAGTGCATCTTGCCATACATTAAAAATCTCGTATTTTTAAACAAAAATTAAATTTAACAATGACCGTATCTTGTTTTTAGCAACTACGAATCAACGTTCATAATGGCAAAATGTACGAACGGCAACGAATCGCGCAGTTAGAAAATGAACTTAGACAACAGTACGGGAAAAATGCGGTACTACACAAGGATGCGACGGGCCTATTGAAGAAACCGCACCAGCTAATGCAAGAGGATCTGGAGCTGGGTCTGAAGCGATACTATGATGCAGCAAGACCTGACGGAAAGGGGGTGTTCGAGGTCAAGTTTGGCAACTCCCGAAGAAGCGCCCATCAGAAACGCTTCGATGCCAACTATGAACAAAAGCACGGGGTGCCGGTGATCATTCTACACAGCAAAGACGGTAGTTTAGCGTTTTTTATTACTAAAGGGCCGAAAATATCATTTCAAGTTCAACTAGACCCTTTTTCCCAAAAAATGAATCTTTCTAATCAATATTCTATTATAATTCTCTATAATACCTTCTGTTATCGTTTTAACTTATATCCAATACCACCATATTGGACAATATATTCAAGCTTATTAATTAGTCCAATGCTCAACTTGATGGGGCTTTTTGGGCATATGGCATATGAACGTCATATTTGGGAATTTTTGGGCATGGGATATTTTCGTCATATTTTGGCATTTTAGAAGAAATTTGAAAATTTTATCTAAGAAATTTTCAGAATCCTCATATTTTTCTCTTCATATTTATAAATTTATAAAACAAAATTGATAAAATTTAAAAAAATATACCTATGAAAATTTCCAAAAAATTTTCCGGCGGCCTCTAATCGGGGCCACCGAAACTCTTGACCTGGAATAATCTAACTTTAATTTTTTTATTGGAAAGGCATTAAATATGCAAATATCATTTTTAAAAATAGTATGTTGTGTTGTTTTAGCAAAATTTTTGTATTTTTAGGTCATATTTGGCGAAATTTTCGGTCATATTTAAGGCATATTTGGGGCATATTTCGGGTATTGGCATACTTTGGCAGTTTTTGGTCATATTTGGCACTTTTTTGGGCCGGAAAAGTACGACCCTAGACCCTACTAATAATTATATTAAAAGCGCTTTTTGTTGGATAATCTCTTTAAGTCTATATTTTTTATTTTCCGCGAAAATTATGGGGTTCGGTGGCCCTACTAGGGACCCTGGTAGCCAAATATGGGTTACTATTATGATTTTGATAGGTAAGCAACAGATAGGACATGGGTATATTGTAAAACTCAAAATAGGGAAGCAAAGAGATTAATATCACTCTAAAAATAATTTGAAAAAAGGAATTTTTAAAATATTTCTGTGACATCCACTCGTAACTGTGATTTCAAGTTTCAACTAAATAATTAGTTTCTATCTTCTATCAGATCTTGATTGGTTAATTGTTTCAGATCCTACTATGAAGCGTTATTCCCCTGGTGACATATTAATACACAGAGATCACATGGAAGAATACGCCGAGCTTCGCCGAAAATTGTGAGTTTTTGAATGATGTATGATTACAAAATAGTGTGGAATGAATGGAATGGATGATGAGTACGGGAAATTTTCAAAGCTGAAATTGAAACATTTGAACATGAAGCTTTTCAAGTCCAACGTAAGGAATGAAACAAACTCCTTCTAATTTATTGCTGATTTTTTTTTGCTTGGAATTTTTCATTATATAGAAAAAGAGGTGTATTATTATCGTTGATGAAATTTTTTTATTAATCGGGCCTTTCCTGTAAAAAATTAATTTTTCTTTTGAAAATTTTTTCACTTAATTATTTCGGAATTTTTTTGAAATAAACCAAATATATAAGGCGGCTATTAAGGCTATAATCTGCAATTTTGACACCCATAGCCGTTTGCCACCGGTAGTCGTCAAATTAAAAAATTGTAGCCGTATCCGCCCCAGCTACGGGGTTTGCCATAAGCAATCTTTCAACCTGTTTAAAAAAGCTATATCTTGAAGTGAAATTATTATAAGGCTATATGATCTTTTATATTTTTCTTTAGAATTTAAAGACGGATAAAGATACTATACATCTAAAATCAGTCATGCAAATACAAAGATAGATATAGAGACTATGTACAATTTTAAATATTTCGATTCAAGGTATAGATTTTTTGAATTGTGTTGTATTCTGAAAGTTTCTTTATGACAATGAGTGTAGCCGCGGCTTAACGTAGCAGTGTACCCATAAAAAATTGAAATCATTGTGATGGTCTTAGTAAGGCAATTGTTTTAAAAATTCTATCTATGATTTCAATCTGCTTTTAATTTTGAAATATCTGAAAAATAGTAACATGGAATATAAAGTTAAAACATAAAAAAAAAGAAAAAAAATAGAAAAATGGACAGTTGGATAGTGAGAAAATGAATAATGAACATATATCGTTTTTTGAATACCGTTCAGAAAATATATATTTAAGGAATCTAATTCCATTTAAAAGAAAATGCCATTTTCGTTCTCCTTTAAATTACAGTTTAATTTAAAATATTTTTGCCTTTTTAGGGATCTTCCAAAGGCAGATGCAGCTGATCGTCCCGGAACATCAACAACGACGAAATGATGTATTGTGGACAATCAAAGATGACATTTTTAATTGGCCAGCAGAATTCATCTAAAACCTATATCACATACCTATTTTCTCTAAATTAAGCTCGCCCTCTCTTTAATTGCTTTTTCGCTGAAACGACATAGCACCGAATAATTTAAGCCCTCACTCTAATTTAAGCCCCTTCAGAGGGAGGGAAGAGGATTGTAAATTTAAGGTCCGGGCTTAATTTAGAGAAAATAAGGTAAATGCGAAATTAAGCCTCATCATATCTCATATATACCGGTTAAATAGCAATTTACGCCTTACACTTTTTTTGGTATAAATATTTTTAAACTTTTATTTTTTATTAATTTTAGTTTAAGACAATACGAAACTTGCGGGTCGAAATTTGCGGATCGTAAAAAAATCTAAAAAATGAAAAAATAATCAAGAAATTTTTTCTAGCTTGCGCCTAAACTTACAAGTTAGTTATAAGCATTTTTCAAGCCTGGGTACTCTAAAGTGGGAACCCTAATGACTACGGCATTTTAGGCATTTTCAAAAAAATTCATCTTCACTTAAATTATCTTCATCACCTCATCTCATTTCATCACCTCATCTTCATCACCTGCATCATTCACCAGAATCAAAAATCTCATGGGCTGAAATGAGAGATCAATCTGAAAAGAATAATCATTATATGTTCATAAGATCCATCCGCACTTACCTAGGGTTGGGTTCTGATTGGTAGATGTATTCGAAATCAGCTCTATTGTGTAAAATGAACCTAATCAAAACAGAAAAGTTCAATGACACTTCCCGGCACATCCCATTCTCTGGTAAGATTACATTTAATACTTAAAAATAAATATTTTGGGGTAAATATTGATTTCCCTCTACCCCCTCTCTTACTTTTTAAGCCCAAATTTTTCTGCTCATTTAAATGCCGCGAACTCTGACTTTTCTGACTCCACAAAAGTCAGCTCAGCCTCAAAACAAAAAAGTTTTTTAAGTTTTTCCATTACCAACTAACCATAAAAACCAGCAACATAGTCTTACCATCAAAATAATTTTCATCTGTTAAATGTTCAAAACAAAAAAAAATCGTAAAATTTCATGAAGCATGAAACACAATACACACATGAAACAAAAAGGAATCGTGAAATTCTTGAAACTTGAAATACGAAACACACATGAAACAAAAAATCGTGACATGAATTCGAAACACGAAACACGCATGAAACAAAAAAATCGTGAAATTTCATGAAACTTGAAACACGAAACACACATGAAACAAAAAAACGTGACATGAATTCGAAACACGAAACACATATGAAACAAAAAAATCGTGAAATTTCATGAAACTTGAAACACGAAACACACATGAAACAAAAAAATCGTAAAATTTCATGGACTTGAAAAACGAAACACACATGAAACAAAAAAAACATCGTGAAATTTCATGAAACTTGAAATATGAAACACACATGAAACAAAAAATCGTGACATGAATTCGAAACAAGAAACACACATGAAACAAAAAATCGTAAAATTTCATGGACTTGAAAAACGAAACACACATGAAACAAAAAAAACATCGTGAAATTTTTGAACTTGAAACACGAAACACACATGAAACAAAAAAACGTGACATGAATTCGAAACACGAAACACATATGAAACAAAAAAATCGTGAAATTTCATGAAACTTGAAACACAATACACACATGAAACAAAAAGTAATCGTGAAATTCTTGAAACTTGAAATATGAAACACACATGAAACAAAAAATTGTGACATGAATTCGAAACACGAAACACACATGAAACAAAAAATCGTGACATGAACCTCGAAACACGAAACACACATGAAACAAAAAAATCGTAAAATTTCATGGACTTGAAAAACGAAACACACATGAAACAAAAAAAACATCGTGAAATTTCATGAAACTTGAAATATGAAACACACATGAAACAAAAAATCGTGACATGAATTCGAAACAAGAAACACACATGAAACAAAAAATCGTGAAATTTCAAGAAATGTGAAACACAATACACACAAATCAGTAAAAATTGCGGGGGAGAGGGGGGGGGGGTGAGGTAATGAGGGCGAACAAAATAATTTTTTTCGCCGGCGACCAAAAAAAGATTTAATAGAGAAAATTTGCTTTTATTTTTTAAAGAAAATTGGCCAATTTTTGCTGTTTATGAAGAAATTGACCCTATGAAATTTTAGATTTAGTATTTCGAGAGAGGGGGAATTTGGCATGTAAAAATATTAATTTTTAATAAATTGAAAAAGTAGTGAAGAAATCGGACTCTGGAGAAAAAAGTTCAGGAAAAAATTGTGTTCCTTTTCCCCTCCCCCTAAACTCGAAATCCTGGGTTCCCTGCCTACGACAAGGCACGATGCGGCTACGACAAGGGCCGCAAAATTTTTTTATTGAGAATTTGGGCCTTTTAAAGATTTTCATTAAAAAAAGTTGGCTAGAATTTTTAGAAAATCTTCGCTTTTTTCATTTTTGTTGAAAATGTTTAAAAATCTACTATTTTTCTAGAAATTTAAGAAAAAATTCAAAAATAGCTGGTAAAAACTATTAGTGGCTGAAACCTCGAAATAGTTGAAAATAGTTACAAAAACTCACTAGAAAATGCATCAAACAACATTAGGAACATGTTTTATGTGCATAAACTATTCGGCAAAAAAATAGTTTACAATAAAAATCCCAGCCCTACCTATACCTACCTATTCATGAAATTTTTGCACTTCTATTAAGATTTTAAATTTTGCTTTTTTCCAAAAATTAAAGAACCTACCTAATTTATTAAATCACAATTAATAACAATAAATTTGTCTAAAAAACATTTTTATATTATTATTCATTTAAATTTTTGCATTAAATTGATGTCTACCTATATTTAGGCTAAATGGGACGAGCTCCAACAAATTTTCTCCTCTATGCTCTGGTTTTGGTACTTGCGATTGTTGGTTGGTGTACCTGCTAATGGCATTTCCAACTTTTGAAGAAGACCTTACGAATAATCAAACAGCTGCATAGCACAATCTATATGTATTTATCAAAATAAATAAATAAATATTTTTGTTGATATGACATGATCTCACGTGAAATATTTTCAAAAGTGGTGGAAATAAGTATCGAAACCCGGACTATCAGACATCCGGACACGAGAGCAGTTACTAAGTTAGTGTAACAAATATAAAAATGAATTTCTTACCAAAAACAGCAATACAGAATTAAATTAGCTACGAATGAGCCTAGCCCTCCGAATTAGACCGTTGTAAAAACAAAAAAATAATCAAAATACACACACTTCAGCCAAAACGGAGTTGGCAATCATGTGATTATTTCGGCCATAGTTTTTATTCGAGCGGATTAATTCAGATGGGCTTACAATTAGTAACATTTTTTAGCTTGATCATATAACCATCAAAGTAACAAATCATTGATATTATTTGTTCAATGATCTTTCAGAAGCATTTTTGTTCACGTGTATAGAATTAGTAAGTGGTTCAACTTTTATGGTGATCGGTGTGCCCTTTTTCGCTTTCTTGAGTAAACGGACAATTGGCAAAACGTAGTCATCAATGAATTGCCGTCGGAAAGTCCTTAAAATTGTTTACAATTAGTACTTAAATAATTTATAATAAAGATAAATTTATTGGATTTTTTATTCATTAGAAGCTTTTTAGCAATTAGAGGAGTATGGTAAAAATTTAATTCAGTTAGTTCATACTATTGCTAAAAGAAAAATTTATATATTTAATTCCCGAACACCTTTTTGATCCTGAATTTAGTACTAGTTTTAAAAAAGTTCATAATTTTCTAATATTAAAAGTTATTCCTCAAAATTGCAATGTAATTTAATGATGATCATAAAAATAATTTAATTTACGGCAAAACTATTAAATTGATGATCGGATTGACACACCAGACCAAAAGAGTTGACAAACGAATAAACAAAATCAGAGCTGGTGATGGGTCTGAAAGAACAAATCAAGCCAATGATTAACAAGTCTTTACCCGAAAGTGCCAAAATGAACAACCCTTAGAAATTTTCGTATCTACTAGCCCAAATTAAGAGGCCAAAATACCGTATTCTCTCTGAAATAAGCCTCACGCTAAAAATCTGACCATCTTTAGAGTGGAAGAGAATATGATACCCATAAAATATGCTCTATCTTTTGGACTATACTTTTTCCCAAAGATATGTACATTAAATTTTTTGAAATTTAAATTTCGTGATTTTCAGAATTTTTTTGAAAAAATTGAAATTTTTATAGGGAATTTGAAAAAAGCCTTATAGACCAAAAGATAGAGCATACAATTGAATATTTTGGCATTTAGAAGTTTGGCTTATTAGTTAAGCTTTAAAAGTTTCTGAACGGTTTTTTTATTGGCACTTTCGGGCAAAGGCCCATTTTGGCACTCGGGGCAAATGATTCATTTACGGATTAAATACTCTAAATATTTTACCTGTTCGAAGCAAAAGCTTCATCAGTGGAAGTTGAAAAAATAGTATAGATTGTAAGATGGATTGAATCAGAATTCGGCGCTCACTTTTCTTCCGATTAATTATATTCATACTCGAATAAGTTTCATTGGGCTAAATTAAATAAATAATAATTCGTTAACGCGATTTTTTTCGGATCAAACTTTTGCGGATCAAATTAGTGATCGGCAAAACGATCGGGGCCGGATCCGATGTCCCGGGCCCCGAAAAACTCTAACCCCGAAAAACCCCGATCACCCGGCCCGATGCCGATCACTAGATCAAATATGAAATAATAAAAACATGTTAATATCGATTATTTTGATGGTTTTTTCCGTTAAATTTCCAAAGAAATTGGTCAAGTTTGAATGAAGTTAAGAACTTTAGGCAACAGCTCAGAAAATTATTGGTTCGAAATGCGCATATTTTGACAATTATAGCTTATTTCATGCATTAAAAATATTTTTGGATCATATTTGGTCCACATTGGTCGGGTCTGTAAAAGTATAAAACCATTTTTTAACTATTAAAGACCAAGGTGAATTCATTTTGACCCATTTCTAGGAAACGCCCATTTTGACCGTTTCGAGGAAATGACAAAGCGCCGAACAAATTCAATAATTGGAATAGTTCGAGTTTTACTATCTTCGACATATTTATTCTGTTTCGGTTTCTCTCCTCTTTCGGCTTAATTTTGGCTCAATTTTCCTTTTTTTCTTCAAATTAATTCAATATTTAGGAGAATAGTTTTAGTTTTTTTCCTTCCCTTCCTCTGTTCAATTTCGATCCATTCTTCCCCCTTCTTCGATCCAATTTTCGGCCCAATTTTACCCATGTTCGGACCAGCTTTAGGCCTAACTTCCCCCCTTTTTGGTCCAAATTCCGGTCCGTCCCCTAATGGTCCAATTTTCTGTTCAACTCTTAGTCCATCGTTTCATGTTTTTTTTAAAATATTATTTTCGGCCAATGTTAACACCTTAGCGAATTGGGGAAAGGATTTTTCGATAATAATTTTCTACATATTATTGCCTTTTGAACGTTTGGCTTAATGTGGTTTAAAGAAGTTTTCGGTTTTTGTTTGGCCAAGAAAACGGATTTTTAAACATTCTAGTGCCTAGTCATAGCTGAAATTGAAGTAACCAATTATATATGTTCTTACCACTCTCATGATGATACAAATTGCCAAATAGATGATTATTGTGGCCAATGGTAGGCCGTAGTCGACATAGCTCAGCATAAAGTTGTTTATATACGAATTGTATGTGTCCAACCATGGTAAACATTTGATGCCGCATGTTATGTCGAAAAAGAGGTCCAGATTTGGTTTAATTATACGAGGAAAGCAGATGACAAAATGGACGACAGCCAGCATATACAGAATCTAAAAAGAGGGTGTACAGTAAAATCCGGTGCTAGGGCGTTAAAAAATAGTGCCAAATGCAGTCTTGGCCGCCTTTTTTTTTTGTTTTTTTTTTCAAAAATTGCGGATTGCGGGTTGCGGGAATTGCGGATGAAAATTTTGGTTGCGAGTTGCGGATTGCGGGTTGCGGATTTAAAAAATCCGATTGCGTGCAGCCCTGTTGGGTTCTCAAGTTTACAATTTTTAAATCTTTTGTTACCTTTTTCGTCACTCTCTCCCATCTGTTTTCGCCCTCTCCATAATCGGAAAAAATAAACATTTTTATGAACACAGTAAGTCGATTGATTGCCAAGAGCAAATGCAGAAAAAATATAAATGAATAAACAAAATATTCCAAAGATATCAACACCTGAATAGAATTTAGTCCAGAATTAAAACTTAACCATTGATAAGTTATTTAATTTTATTTAAAAAATTTATTTGGAACTTTTCTTCTTTATCCAGGACTTTTCATTTTTTGTCAGAATAGCCCTTAAAATCGGAAAATAAATTTATTCATTAAAAATGGTTAACTCATGCAAAAAATAAATCTTTACAAATATTGTTCACAAGAGTTATGCTCAAAATTTAAAAAAAATTTGCTAGGTCGTTTTATGTTTTGCGTGCATTAATTCACCAATTTAGATAGCTTACCTGGGGGTAAACTTAATTTTCGAGATTTATTTCGGTTAATTGAAACCCAACCGATCGTGGACAACTCTAATTTTAACTTCAAATTGCAAAAATGAAGAAATGAAAAATTTGGTGTTATGCCATTTATTGAAAAAAGTGTAAAAATGGGTGTTCCTTGAAAAAGTGCAAACTTTTTATTCTAAGGCATCAGTACAAATAAAACTCGACGAGAAATCCTTAAAACTAAAAATTTCTAGAAAAAAATTTAAATAATCCATTTGTTTTTTGACCAAGTATTAGCCATTGAACAAAAATTCAGTGCCCAACAAATGCAACGCGGAGATTCCTGGAGATACAAATGGACAAAAAAACCTAGAATCTCATTCCTTGGAGAGCTTGAATACCCCAGAGAATCCGGGGCAGAATACCCGCCGGTGTAAAAGGCGACAAATAATTAAAGATAATTTTTTATTAAAATAAAATGAAAAAATAATTTGGTAAGCGAAGCAGATGATTATTCTCAGATTCTAAATGAATAGGTTCAAGAGGCATTCCTTTTTGCACCAAAAAATGGCAAAAAATCATTTAAAAACCCGAGTTTAAAAAGAGACGAAAAATTAAAAAAATAAGATCAAAAAGGGATATATAGTTAGTTAGCTTTTAGGTATTTTACTATAGCATAATTTTTCCAAAGTCCATTTGTTTTTAACCAAGTACTTGCCTTTGACTGTTATTAAACAATAATTCAATTTAAGGCCAAAAATCAAATATATTTTCTATATATAAATGCCTTTAAAATTTTGGAATAGCACGTTCAAAAAGTTTGATTTGATTTTTAACATTTTTACCCTTTTGTCTAAATGAATATTGCTTTTGAATATTGCTTTTGAAGTTTTGTTCTAACATGATTTCCGAAACGTCATAAATTTCTGCCCCCAAGTTTCATAAACTACAAAAGTTTTCGTTAATTTTGTCGAATGGCCAGCAAAGCTTTTTTGGCGTCAATTATTTTTCAAAATTACCCTTTGCACCCATGACAAATAAGCCACGAAAAAGGGCTGAAACCAACAACTCATGGGATACCAAATGCCACCTGAAAACTGCGTAAATTCATCGCATATTGCGATCAAAATCATGATGCGAAAACATTCATTCGCCCGAAATTCATCATGAACCAATAATATCTGAATTAAAAATAAAATAAATAAACTAGTTATTTATAACCAAAATATGTATCACCCGCATTGCCATGAGCTGCAATGGAAGTGCAACGGACGTAATGCAAAAGAACGTAAAATTGGCAATCTCTTCGTCCATATTTTAGTATAAATTCCTGAAAATCAGTTTTTATGCATTTATTAATCATAAAATTGAAAATAAAATCATCATGTGACGTGACTTTTCGGATCTATATGAACAAAAAAAAAGTCTAGCTTATAAAAAGAGTAATGGGCAGAATAATGCGCATTTTCAAACGGTGTTAGGTATCCTAATGGTCTTTTTTATTTGATTTTTCGATTTCCGGTTTAATCAAAAAATCAAACAAACTTATCGATTTTGAAATTTTCCGGAAAATACCGACCGAACAACCCTAATAAATTGAAACTGACCGATTAATCGAAAAAACGACCGAAATTTTGTTTGCTTTCTCCAAAAATTTACCCATTTTTTAAAATTATTCTATCACCAAAATTTCGATGAAATTTTACAGAATTTTAGAGAATCATCATTTGTAATTGAGCATTTGTAAACGGGACTGGCGTTGCTGGTATTCCTTTCGGTAATTTTATGATTTTTTGACATTCAGTACCTTAAATTCATTAGATTACATTCCCATTTGGCAATCTATATAGCTCGCAGGGCATTTTGCTATTTAGCAGAAAAATAATCATTTATTAAATTAGCGATCATCGGGAAATGTTTCTTTAGAAAATTTAGTTATTTTCAATTGAATTAACTTAATACATCACTAATGGCACATAATACAATTCCGAGGAATGATTGTTAACGTGGTACCAAAGGCCAACTTTCCACTTTTCATTCCAAAAAATCATAAATTTTATTTTTTACTTATTTTTTTGTTTAGATGTGATTTTTTCCTAGAAGGAAAAAAAAGATAAAATTATGTTAATATGAGGCACTATCTTAAAAATGAAAAGACATAATAAATGATGTCCTCATCGCATTTCACTTCTTATTTATACCATTCTGGTATGGAAGACGGACGCAAAGCATGAACATTGAAAGGAAGTACAAATGAAAGAAAACAAAGTTCAAAAATGCATTACAAGAAACACGAAATGTTTAGTTCACCTTTGTTCGGGGGCCGGTAATGGCATATATTAAGATGAATTGTCTCGCAGAACTTAAAGCCAATCCAATTTTGATCCTACGATTTGTAAGTAGACCACACATATCCCTCAAAATCAATAGGTAATAATAATGTATAAATTTTTGAAAGGACTTGTTTGATTGTTTTATGTTAAAAAATATAAAAAGGAATAAAATATCGACTTATATTTAAGATTGGATCAAATAAAATTTAATTGGTTATCCTAATTTGACAATTAAATGCGTTAATTTTAACTTATTAGACCAATTAAAAAAGGCTAAAAGTGCAGCAGAATTTTATTACAAAAATTGAATAAAAAATGCAGTATATAATAATATTCTAAAAGCACAAAAATTGTCACGCAAACTCAGAGCCAATCCAATTTTGATTTTCAGAATTGTAAGTAGACCACACTTACTTTCCTATGTACATGATTGTTTGTACTATCTATGTCTGCAAACATTGAAAAAAATTTATTGTAGTGTATGAAAGATTGATATGAAAATTGTTCAGCCACGGCTCTATCATGATTTCTTCAAATTCCATGAATTTCCCTTAAAAACTTTGATTTTAATCATTGCAAAAAATTTTCAAGGAATTCGAAAATTAAAAAGCTCAAATGATATTGCTTAAAATTTGAATTAAATAAAATTCAATAAAAATTATTTATTTTGCAGGCCCTTAGGTGGGCATTTAACTTGTTAACCTTTTGTCGGGTCTTAGGCTCTTAGGTGCAAGCCTTTTGTCGGGTCTAAAAATGGACTGCTGGGAAACAGACGGATTTTACAAATTTTATTTTGAAATATGTCCCTTGTTTTTTTTGCATTTATACACCATATAATTGGCCCTACAAAATCACTATAAATATAAATCTCTTTAGTCTTTCGTTGTTGGATACGGTATCTCTAAATTGGTCACCTTCGATGCAATCCTTTTGTCGACCACTCCATTATTGAAGGTTGGAATAGCTAAATGTAAATCTTACTTAAATGCCTAACTACAAATCTCCTTTTGCGTAAAACAAATTAAAAATTGCTTAAAATTATTAGTCTTTTGTCAAATTCAAATATATCGAAGGATCTTTTTGTTTTCATTTTATTATTTTTATTTATAATTTATCAATTCATTTTTTTTAGTCAAACGAGCTTCAAAAATTTAAATATTAAAAAATTTTCTTTTACTTTATCTTTATTTATATTTCTTCTAATACGTTTGGACACCAATTTTGGCACCATGTATATTAATTCAATATTTCAATCAGAATATAGTTATTGCCACCTTGAAAATTTTATATATAAGTCCCACAACATGTTTTATACCATTATTTGAAGAAACAAATGATCAAAATGCGAATGTTATTTTAATCCAATCATCCGATCAATCCGATGGTGATCACTACTAAAGCCCATACTTTTAGGTGCCCGGATATATATTTCGTTAAATAAATGTATATACAAATATATAATAAGGATTATGACCCAGAAATCCGGACTCTCATGTTCATTACTTAGCCCTCATTCATTCCGCGCCAATAGTCATTCTTCTTCTCATCATTATCATTGTTTTTTTCACTCATCAGTGTTTGGCCATTTGTGGTGGCAACGGTAACTTTTTCAGAACACCAGTGATATTGGCATTGACAGGTGGAAACGGTGGAGGCAAAGGCATAGGAAGGGCATCGGGCACCTTCTTATCACAATTGTCTAGATTAAAACAATTATTAAAAATTCCTTGGGTTTTTGATTTTGTGCCTTTAGGCCCAAAATGTCTTTAGGCCCAAAATGCAAAAATGGACTTTCCATATTTCTTCATATGTGTAAACCACAAAATATTTACATATGTTGTTGCTTGGGGAAAATTTCAAAACATCTTGTTCATCCGTATATGGTCAAAACTATCGATGTTTTGATGTTCGGAAGATGTATTTTGACCATGTTTAGATGAACAAAATGTTTTGAAAGTGTTAGAATGTGTTGTAAAGTCCTCAAGCTATTGGTTTGGATGTTTTTTTTCTCGGTTACATTTAAAAATAAAAAAATCTATGTTTGGCAAATGTTTGGAAATATTCAGATCACGGATTCAAGATCGATTAGCCGATTCCACTTCGGCTAAAATTAAAGATCGGCTACAACATATACAACAATATATTTTTGGATATTGGAATTATGATTCCCTTCAAAAATATAGAATTTTTCATGTTTTTAAGAGAATTTCAACTTGTTGAAGGAATTTTTAAAAATGCTCAGAGCAACAATTCAGGCATAATTTGCAAGTGCATGAATAGTCTTTACCTTGTATTACTTATAATAAAACCCTCCCTCCAAAAGGCCCCTCCCTCTAATGAGCTCTCTCTCGAAAAATAAAAAAATTTGAAATAAAATAATAACCACATAAAAAGAAACCCCTCGGGGACTTTGATAAATTTCAATTTTTTATACTACTCAGAAAATGGATTCTAAGCATTTTTTAAAAGAAAAATAATCATAGTAAAAAATAATTAGAAAAAATTTTAAAAGACCCATTTTCAGGGGCTATATGTTGGGTTAAAAAACCTTTATTAGGAATATTTTTAGGCAAAACCCATTTTAACCTTTTTTCCAAGACACAATTTTTAGAAGTATATTTTTATACATTTCTAAAAAATTGTAAAGAAATTTGGCGATTTTTTTTAATGAATTTTTGTCGAAAAATGACTTACATTTTGATACTTTCTCCCGAAAAATCGAAATAATAACCCCTCTTTTTATAAAAAAAGGTTGAAAAATAATGCCCTCATCCTCGCCGATGAGTGAAAATAGGATCCCTCCCTCCAAAAGATCCCCACTCCCTCTAATGAGCTGACCCTCCACAGCAGAGGGTATTGAACGGTGCTAGGGCGTTAAAAAATAGTGCCAAATGGGGCGTTAAAAAGTGCCAAATGCAAAATTTTGTACGAAAACTTTTTTGTTAGACTTGTTAGACAAAAAGTATAAAAGGCAAAGTTGTGCAGAATTTTACGCTGATTCGAATGGTATAAAAAATTTTCCGAAATTCGAACAAAAAATTCGAAATTTACCCGAAATACTGAAAAATAGGTTTTTAGGGGATATTTCGAATTTTTTTTATACCATTCGAATCAGAATAAAATTCTGAACAATTTTGTCTTTTATACTTTTTGTCTAACAAGTCTAACAAAAAAGTTTTAGTACAGACTGGCCGCATTGGGCCTTTTTTAAAGACCCAGCACCGAATGTCCAACCCTCAAATCCACCTGTTTTTGCATCAAGCGACGCAACACAGCGAACTTGACCCTCCGTTTTTTGCTCGATCCAATCGCAATAGTGAGATACGCGCATGTACTCAGTGGGGCCCGGGACATCCTTAAATTCTGGGATGGTTGTAATGGGCCGTCCGCTGGCTGACAACACGCCCACGGAGAAGCACCGTTCCATTGTTCCTGTTTTGTCCGTAACCTGTGAAAGAAAATAAAAAACATAAGCTTTTACAATGATATTTCTCTATAACAATTCCCTTAGGGTAAAAAATAGTCAATTTTTTAGGAGGATAGAGACTTCAAATAAAAAAAAAAATTAAGGAGGCCGCCATCGGTGGGCCGCCGCTGTGCCTAGTCGGGCTGTTCCATACCTGAAATTTCCCGATAATCGATACTAAGACCATTACTTGGACTTGGATACGATATCAATGCTGATTGTGAGCAGGTAGTATCGAGATTCGTTACGTCGATACCGATATGATACCAGATTCGATCATTTAGACCCAAAATTATTCAATTACAGAAATTTTTTCCAATGAATTATTCGATTATTTCTTACTTAGCATCTGACCCGACCCAACACCGTTCAAAGATTCATCGTATCGCTCAACCCATACAATGTTGTTCTTAAATCAAAACTTTGTATTGCTTAACTCACCGGACACACGATTGCTGGTCCGCCGCTGTCCCCTGAGTTTATATTGGTTCCTTTGCTACAATCAGCGCCGAGGGTGCAATTGTACACGCATAGCCGAGGGTACTTTTGCCAAGTGGGTCCGGTATCATTGGTAGCCAGTCCAGGTAAGAGTTGTAGGACATACTGCAAAAAAGCATTATGCTTTGAACAATGTAAGAATATCTGTGAATCCGTGACCATCACATAGAATATATTGCATATCAACTATTGATATCCATTTATTCTTGCTAATGGTGCTTACAAGTTAGTTATGTGTCTTAATCTTCCCTGTTTAGTGTTTTAGTCTTGCTCTCCTAGATTATTTTTTCCCTTATTACTGATGTTGCTAAGTCGTTTCAAAAAGTGCTAATGTGTCAAATTAAATAATTAATTTTTTATTTAAAATTCCAAAATTAAAAGGCAAGCCATATGCAGAAAATTATTCTTGAAAAAATAAAAAAAAAACAAATTTTAAGTATAATAAGCCTTTTAAAAATAATAAGTAGAAAGATCAAAAAGCGAAAAAATATTTGTCGTAAAATTATGTACAACTTGCTACTGATTTTTTGATCGAACATGGTTAGGCCAAAATATTGCATTTAATACTTTTTAAAACTCTAGCATTGTTTTTTTTCTACTAAAATCTGTTTTTTCACTTTGGGATAAAAAACCTATGACGCCTTAAAGGTTTATATATTTTTTGACACTTTTCAAACGACCAAAAACGTCGGATTCTGTTTTCTAGAAACACCACCGTAAGTCAATAATATTCACGAAAACGCATTTTCCGCTTAAAAAACCTTCTGCAGTTGATTTTAACTTTGCCTATTTTGCCTTTTTTCCGCCCATTATGGCATTTAATGCCTATTTTGGAGCCTGTTTTACAAATATTATACATTATCTACCTTTTTGCATTAAAACTTTCGTGCCTTTTGATAATTTTTTTTGGTAATTTATTGACTTTTTTTTCAAATTCAGCATTTTCTTGAAATTTCAAATTTTTGAAGACGTGAAAACCTTCAAATGGATTTTTTTCTTCGATAGTCTCATTTTTTTGGAAAGAATGACCCCCAAATCGGTACTACTACAGTATGGCGTGTTTAAAATCTAAAATTCCCGGTAGAATTTTCCAAAGATACGTTGTGCTTACTTACCTCAGGGCACATGTAGCGCATGAGGCCACGGTGAGCAATCGCAGTGGGCCAGGGCCAACGGTAGTCAGTGAGGTTGGTCTGGGGTGGTGTCAACTCCGTCACGCCATAGCCGACCACCTCGGCCCGTGCCTTTTGGCTAGCAAGTTGCGCCTCGGTGGAGCTCAAATTGGTGCACTTGTCCGACTCGCTGAAATGCTTGGACAAACACACGGGTTGCACTTCCGGGGTGAAGTTCAATGGGTGCGCCAGTTTCAGCAGCGCAACGTCGTTCAAGCCAAGATTTGAGCCACTTTTTACAAAGCCCTCGTGTGTAATCACCTCACTGACGCTTAGGTTCATGTGTTGTGGTGGAATGGTCGTGTTGTGGGCAACTGGGGGGGGGGGGGNGGAAATGCCATGCTTGATGTGGACAAATAACTGGTACATATTTTGTCCAATTTGGAACTTATTTATTACAGATTAGGGTGTTTGTTTGTCAACAAATGAGATCGAAACTGAAAAACGGCTTTCATACAGCAAACATTGTGACCCTAAGCTCCTCGTGTAAATGAGTCTATCCATAAAAAGATATGCCAATTTATTACACTTGTGTCGACCTGTTTATTGGAACGAGTAATTTCCTTGCCATAACTTTTTTTGCAATAGTTCCATTTGTCCTAGGCTCATTTTGTAGCTACTATTTTTATTAAAGAGCAAGATAGATATTTTCCAATCTTAGGTAGGAGTTCTAGGTTTTGAAAAAATCTAGGTCTGGTTATTTAGACAGAAACCCTAGAAAAAAAAACTAGAAAAAACTAGATCTGGGCCCAGACCAAGCTCAATCTCTAATTTTATGCTATTTATACGAATTGTCAATGTACGGGTTGTCAGCGACCACTCCTGAAGTTGAATGATTAACTACTTATCGGGAGTCATGGCGCATATTTTTAGATTTAGATTTTTTAGATTTTAAGGTCTAACAAAGTTTCGGAAGAAACGAACCAGCACGAAAATGCGCTCGCTCTATCTTTGATCCGAAAGTGCAAAAAATGAATAACATGCTTATACTTATACATACCGTATTCTCTCTAATATTAGGCCTAGGCCTTATATTTTTCGATCACCTTCGAAGGGTATGTGTAAACTACAAAATGTCTAAAAATCTACTAAAAAACCCAAAAATGCTCCAGCTTTTTCAGACTCGATCATCAGAATCCCCACATTGGAGCCTTGGTATACCAGGTCTTTAGATTTCCGTTGGTAGGTCGTTAGAGTCCTTATTGAAATTATGTATTTTTTGAAAAGTTATTCAACCTTTTATTTTAAAAGTCCCGAAAACTAAAGCATCTACCAAAAATTAACCCTTTGAAAATTTTGTACTAGAAATATTTTTGCAAAATCCGAAGAAGATAAGTCGTAAATCTAAGTAAGCTTAGGTCTCGCGACCTGTGAGATTTTTAAAAAATCCAAAGATAGTTTTTAGAAACGAACCAGCATTAAAACATTACTTATTACTCGAATTTGTGAGAGATTATAGCTTTCCCAGGTGTGAACATCTTTCACACAATGAACGGCCGTCAAAATCCACTGCCGACCAACAATGGAGCCTGTGCAAGGGTTTCTGAAAATTTGGCCAAATAATTTGGTGCAATTAATAGAGATTGGTGCAAGTCCCTTTTTATTATATATTTATGCAATATGTTCTCAAAAATGTTTTTTGATTTTTTTCATTTAAAGCGCTTGTTCTCCAAAAATTCGCCGAGAAATATAGCAGCTAATTATTTGATTTTTTGAAGCCAAACTGATTTTAGTTTTTTTCAATTTAATTTCGATTTGAGCTAATTATTTCAAAAAATGAATAATAAAACAATAAAATTGTTCCAGATAAACAAAGGCAATAATTTCTTATAATTTGACATATGTTCAAATTATTCAGGTACTACTGGGGTGACCGATCGACCCTATAGTGGGGAAAATCCAAAGTTCTAATAAGATAGTGCAAAAAAAACGCAGAGAAAACGAATATTATGCGTCTCTGACTCGTTACTATAGAACAACGGGCTCACGAAAGACCTAATTCCGCACTTTCCGGTGTTTCGTCGTTGGTGTTTTGTAGTTTGAAAATAAAATTTTCGTTTCAATAATTTTCACTTTGAATTTTTTCAAATGATTATTGGGTCGTTTAATCACCCCAGCAGTAGTATTTGATAAAAATTGATAGCCAAAATACAGACATTTTTCCTGTTGAAAATTTGCCTTTTGAAATTGATCTAATTGTACTATTTAAAATTTTTAAGTGCAAATAACAATTTATTAAACAATTAAAAATGCATTGGAAAAACTTAAACTAGCCTAAAGCCGTAAGACATACCTCCTGGTAGTGATATTAAGTATAGGAATTCGGACGATCCATGGGTTCTGTTCCCGGTTTTCTAACGGGACGCCATACATCACCATGGAGATTACAGAATCGGCTCCCGTACGGTACTCGTTCAAACTCGCTTTGTCAAGTGGAGTAGGACCACTCTAAAAAAACATTTTTTTTTAAACATTTTTTTCTGAATTCGAGCCATGCATGGTAAATATGGAGACCAAAATTTACGGAAAAAATAGACTGTCCACCAGGAATGATATAAATTTTTATTTATTTTCCCCATTTTTTTAAATTTCAAAAGTAAAGCTTTTGAATTAATATCAATAAAAAATTTTAAAATATGATAACAATTAACTGACTGTTGTCCCATTTCTAGGGCCCGTAAGAATAAATATTTGGAGTCGAAAAATGGTCTAAATCCATATAATTTGATGTTTATGGAATAAATTGCCTGAAAAATCTGTTGGTATTTTACCTCATCAAGGGGGAGTTTGCTGTATCGGCGCCAACCACACTGATGCTGCTCAATGGGCTGAAAATTAAAAAATATTTCATAAATAAATAAATGTTAAATAAAAAGCTTACTTCTGCTCCTATGGAAGCATTCTCCGTTAGACCATTATTAATCAGGCAAAACAGAAAAACAAAAAGACAAAAAATTTTGGAAATTTTCATCTGAGGAGTGGATGATTTTTTGTCAATAAATTTTTCTTTGATGAGTGATTTTATGGAAATGGTAAAATTTGGTGTTCTGGAAACTCGAGATCAGGAGAAAAATGAAGGAAATTTTTTTATAAAGAATGTTAGATAGGAAGCCGCGAACATATTATGATGTGTTTTTTTGTTCCCAGACAGGATTATTTGCTGTCAAATTCCACTCAAAAATGGAAAAGCTTTTAAAGATGTCCAATCCCATTTTTGATTTACATAATCATACGGTTTGTAAGCGCTATTGATGTTGGGGCGCTAAAAAGTATTGGCGCGGTTCCCTAAATCTAAAATTTTTTTTATTTGAACCTTGATATGTCAAATGTAAAAAACAAAAATAAGTGCAGAAAATTATGCTCGCTCGATTATTTGCCTTGCCTTTTTGCTTTTTCTAATTTTATTAAAAATTTTTGAAATCCCATTAAAAACTAATTTTTTTTTATTTTTGGATTTCAAAACGGATTTCAAAAATTTTCAAGACAACTTAAAAAATCAAAAAGGCCAAGGGTGACATACTATATATTTCTATAATTTCGCATTTTATATTTTAGGGCAAACAAGGTAAAATTATTTATATTTAGATGGCCAAATGATCGATTTCTGGCAATAGTGGACGTTAAAATTTGGGAATTAATTAATATTAATTAGATGCCGATCGAGATTAGAGCCTCCTTTTATAGGCCAAAAAATGAACTAATAATCAGGAAATAATTGAAAGGTGTGGAATTTTAGACCACTCAGAAATTGGTTTCTCAACATCTTTTTTGACTAATTTTTCTTCCTAAAACCCCGAAATTTCATAATCAGTCTGGCCAATTTCTAAAAAATTTTATTTGATTGAAAGTTGTATAAATATGGGAATCATTTTGGCGACCAATCTTGGTGGTATACTTAGAATTTGTGCAAATTTTTTAGATTAACAGATGTATAAATAGTACCCTTTTTTGGTGATCAACCCTGGTGGTCTCGAATTTATGTAATTAATTTTATTTTTATTTATAAAAAATAGAACCCCTCGATGCAGATTTAAACTCATATTAAAAAAATAAAAATCAAAAAGTTTTGGTATACATGAACTATTACTGTATCAGCACGAATCACTAGCAGCAGACGTAACAATGATAATTTCTTTTAAAAATTAAAAGAAAAAATATGTGAAAAATTATTTTTTTACAAAAATGTAAAAATATTTTTCCTGTGGCTCCTATCTGGGCCATAACGGCCACAACTAAATTTCTTAGGAAAAATAAAAATAGGTATACCCCTAAATTCGATGGCGCCCTTGCTGACGTATTGGCGCCCTTATTTTCCCCGGCAGCATTTCTTGAAAAAATTTTTTTTATTGAATTTCTTCATTTTTCCATATTTTTTTGTCATTGTTCATTTGCACATTTACTTGCTCTTCTATTAGTGGAATGGAGAAACTATCCGGTGCTATGTCATTTCAGCCTAAAGTGCAAAAATGGGCGTTTCAGCCTAAAGTGCAAAAATAACATATCAGTCCCAGAAAACTTTTTTGTTAGACCAGTTGGACCAAAAATATAAAAAGCAAAAATGTGCAGAATTTTATTCTCTATCTGCTAGTATTTTTACTTTTTCGAAATTCGGCCAAAAAGTTCGAAATATTGTAACGATTGGCCATTCCCCCCTCAGTCCAATCGTTAGCCAAGAGATTGTGAACAATTAGCCGCTATCTCCTCGTCGGCGGCGTAGCTCAATCGGTAGAGCATCCGAGGCCCCATCGGAAGACACCGGCTTCAATCCCGGTCGCCTGCTAGCCTTTTTCCTCTGGAAATGGGTGCCTACGGGGGGAAAGCGGTCGCGGATC
>LDKF01000230.1:8133-24326 GCA_001026735.1 Rotylenchulus reniformis | reverse complement strand
GAAAATTCAGAAATGTTGCTTTTCCTTCACCACAATATTATTTTTTCAAATATTAGATTATTACGAAACAGGACGTTTGAGCGTGGCCGGTTGAGCGCCAGAGCTAGAAAAATCATTATAACTCACTCAGATCAAACGAAAGATGGAGAAACGAATTTGGTGTCAATAAATAGGTCGAATGTCTTCTATAAATTTTCAAAAAGGATCATCTGGATTGGCCAAATAGAAAAAAATTATGGCCAAATTAAGCTCTAAAATCGTGATTTTGGCCAAAGACTTGGCCATACCTCTTTTCCCACTTGGCCAATCCGGATGATCCTTTTTGAAAATTTATAGAAGACATTTAGACCTATCTATTGACACCAAACTCGTTTCTCCATCTTTCGTTTGAGCTGAGTTATAATGATTTTTCTAGCTCTGGTGCTCAACCGGCCGCGCTCAAACGTCCCCTACCGAGATTATATGATCTACAAAAAAAAAAATTTATTTTTTTTTCTACAGAAAAATTTTTTCCCCAAAAATTACGGATTACGGAAATTACGGCCTTTTTGGGTTACGGTTTACGAGTTACGGAAATTTTTTTATTGTTACGGTTTACGGATTACGAATTACGGATGAAAAAAATCCGGTTACGTCTACTCCTGCCCGAAAACCATAATCCGAAACCTGAAACCCAACATTTTTGCCAACCCGAAACCCGACCCGATGATTTTTGGGCCAACCCGATCCGAAACCCGATTTTTAGACGATTTTTTAATTTAAATTTTTCCTAAGAAAATACAAAAGGAAAAATACATCATAAAAAAAATCATAAATTATTTCTGGAATATACTAATCCCGCTCATGCGGTGATTGATAGCCAAATGGTTAATGACATTTATTCTACTGTGGATTGGACGTTGGTTCAATTCCTCACAAGATACGATTCCCATCCAAAAAAATAATTTGGTTTGTATTTTTTACGGTATTTTATTATTTTTTATAATTTTTATGAATATTGTTGAATATTTTTTTAAATAATTTTTTATCGATAAATTAATGAAAATTTAATATACTTCAAAGGAATGCATGAGATTTCACGAGATGGAACATGGAATCAGACTCTACATAATTAATACATTAGAAAAATTTCCATCGAATCCTAATTTTTTCTCAAAAATTGAGCTCCTTCCTAGAAATTTTCCCATTTTTCAAAAAATTCTCTGCAGCCCCTATCGGGGCCGCCGACAAATTTTTTATGAGATTTTTTTCTCGCCGAAAAAAATAATTTTTTTAGAGAATTGGATCTGATTTTTCAAATTTTTTTCCCGAAAAAATGAATCAAATTTCTCAAGATGGGGAAAATCTAAAAATATCTAGGCAATTTTTTCTTAAATTATTTTCATGTTAACTCTATCAATGATTTTCTTTGCTATTTTGGGACTTTCCTTGACACTCGAAATTTTTGTAAATTTTTTCAACCCGATGATCCGAAACCCGAAACCTGAAACCCGACATTTTTGCCACACCGAAACCCGACCCGAGGATTTTTGGGCCAACCCGATCCGAAGCCCGACCCGAAAATTGCGCCAACCCGACGCAACCCTGCTCGAAACACGAAATTTCGCCCATCCCTGGTCCCGAGTAGAGTTGGTCACGATGTTAAGCCTGTACAACCGGATGACGCGGATCGGCCAATTCAAATCCTTTTGATCGACATTTCGCCAAACATTCCCGCCCCCTTTCGTCATTTCGTCCCTTTTGCTCGATCCGACCCTATTTAAACCCGCATTTTTCCATCATTCTTCAGTCATTGTGACAATCACTCCTTAATTGTTGAGTGTGCATAAAATATTATCTTCCTTTATATTTTTTTGTGTCATCGATCGGATCCAATCAGGATTCCGCATTAATTTTCACATATACATTTCACGAACTTTTCTCCGGTTTTCCTTAGTTCGATCCGATTATCAGACTTTTCCCTCCCTTTTCCCCGATACCTAATCCCAAGGTAGAATTAGCCTAAAATTTATTGGCCCCCTGAAAATTGAGCCCAATGTACTGTCCCATGTACTAAAATTTATTGGTTAATTGTTTAGATTCTTCCATGCCACTAAACTAGGCTAGAATCAAAAACATTTTATGTATAGAAATTAATCTTTTTTCATAATAAATTTTTCGGATTTCCGACTTAAGTTTCGTATTTTTTTTCGAAAAAAAACCTCGATTTTTTTCGATTCCACATCCATCAACACGATCCATAATTTTATACTATTAGTATTTAGCACTTTATTAATAACGAAAATCTAGATCTATACATAATTTTAAAAAAAGTTTTCGCATATATTCATTGATTCAATTTTTCATTCCAAACTATCAATACATATTACAATCAATTTTGTGAATTCAAAATGAGCAAAAAATTAGAAAACTAAAGCATTGTTTGGATGGAATAAAATGAATATTTGACACCGAAACGTGTAAAGTTTGCTTTTTAACTATACAATTTAATTTAATTCATACAATTTAATTTTATTCAAAAAATTAATGAAAAAAATTTAAAGGCTTTCATTTTATTTTACCTTTCTTTCTTTTTCTTACAATTATTAGTGTCCCAAGGTGAATCCCAAAAATGATATGATTTTTTTTTTGAAATTTCACCAGCAGCATATAAACCCCATGAAACTCAATATTTCTCAATATCCATAAAATTTGGGCTCAACAGAATTTTAACTTTTTCTAATAATTTTTGGGGGTTAGAACTTAGAACTTTAAAAAGGTCCATTTTAGCCAATAAAAAGGTCCATTTTAGCCAATAGAAAGCGATTTTAAACAAATCTTGAAAGGCAAGGAAATGAAAGTAATGCACAATTTTTTGTTTAAATTTTTACATATCAGTATTCCATTCTTTTTCATCTGATTCATGGATAATAATATGTCTTATATTATTATCTTCATTGCATTTATTGTTGCAGCGATTATTGCAGCGATGGACCGTGCAATTATGTAAGTTATTTAAAATTTTATTTTTTATGTAGCTAAGCTTTTCTAAAGGTGCCAAAAATTTAAATATAAATTTTTCTTAAGAAATTTCATTTTTTTTTAATCTAATAAGGCAATTTTGATAGCAAAATTGCACTGTAAAATTTTTTAGACTGTCCCAATTGGGGTTGGGCACGGGGGGATTTGGCCAAAATCGGGGACATGGATTTCCGGGGATAGCTCAGTCGGGGACAGGGCTGGGCGAAACTCGGGAACTTCCCGAAACATGAATCACGAAATGAAACAAAATTTTTTATGAAACTTGAAACACGAAACAAAAAAATCGCGAAATTTCATGAAACATGTAAATAACAAAATTTGTGAACATGTAAATAACAAAATTAAAATAACAAAATTTTAATTTTCTAAGCTTTATTTTATAAAAATGATCTTTTCTAATTCAAGAAATCTCACTATGGGAGTTTCTCCGGCGGTCCCGACTCCCGCCTGATAGGGGCCGCCGGAAGAAATTTTTGAAAATTTAGTTATTTTTAAGAAAATTGGTCATTTATTAATAACATTTGTGAAGAAATCATTTAATTTTTTAATTTCAGACAATTTTTCCTTTAAAAAATTGATTAATTTTTATATCCCTTTCTGAAAATTTTAGTTTAAATCAAGAATTTATCATCATTTATAAAGAAAAAGTTTTTTTCATGAGGAAATGTATTTATTATCTAAAAGAATTGTAATAATCAAAAAAAAAAGAACGAAAAAAGGAAGAAATGGCGGAGAATTGAATCTGCGGTCTCACCGCCTATAAAATCAGTATAGTTTCCACTCATCCAAAATCCCTTTGTCTAGTGATCCACTAAATTCCCTTAACTGTCAGATCCAAAATGGGATTTTAGGGGATGCATTTTCATCCCCGTATCCCCGCGGGGATGAGGGTCGGTGATGCGGTATGTTGGGGATGGTGATGGGATCGTCGGGGACGGGGAGAGGCCCAAAAAATCGGGGACAGGGGGGACGGGGGATATCAGATATCACCCCTTGCCCATGCCAAAGAAATTTTTTGGAAAATTGAACCTATTTCTTAGTTTATTTGTTCTTTCAGGCTTTTCAATCTCTGATTTTTATTCTAATCCTCGACTTTTGAAAATTACATTTAATCTTGGTGCCTAAAATTTTGAGAGAGGAGGATATTCTAATGTACCGTATTTTCTCTATTTTTACGGTATACCGTTAAATTTTTCAACCCAGGCCGGAAGGTACCGTTAAAATAGAGGGTACCGTAAAATTGGAAGGGTACCGTTAAATTTTTCAACTTTCTCCAGTTCAAACCACCCTGTAATATTTGAAGAATTTTTTAAATATATTTTGCCAAATTTCGCCAATTTTTTTTTACCAAATTCCTTTGGATTTTTCCATAATAATTGTCTGATCCAACCTTATCTTATTAAGAAATGGTCGACCATAATCACCAGATCTTTCACAGATTACATTTTAACTAGGGTTGGGCACGGGGGGGATTTTGCAAAAATCGTGACGGTGATTTCCGGGGATAGCTCGGTCGGGGACAGGGATCGTCGGGGACGGGGATGAGGCCCAAAAAATTCAGGGATGGGGNAAAAAAAAAGAAAGAAAATTGATGGGTAACACTAATAAGCGACAATGTAAATTCGGCCAGAGAAGATTCTTATGGATTCTAAAAAATTCCTATCCTCAACCAAAAAATTATTATTCTGAAAAATATTGAAAAAAATAGCCGACATTCGGAGGTTCTGGTTAATGATGAAAAATAAAAAATAAACGGCAAAAAATCTGGCTTCCTATGGAAAGTACCATTAAATTAACTAGAGTACCGTTAAATTAGAGAGGTACCGTTAAAATAGAGGGGTACCGTTAAATTTTTCAACCTCGGCCGAAAGGTACCGTTAAATTAGAGGGTACCGTTAAATTAGAAGGTACCGTAAAAATAGAGAAAATACGGTATTCTATTCCTATTGCCTTCCTAAAATCGCTACTGGGGAATGAGTTGAAAATGAAGAAAATTGAGAAAGTTAAGATAATTTTGGAGAAATTTGAATAAAATGATGAATTTTTCTTTAAGAAAAATATAAGAATTTTTTTAAATTTTCTACAGCGGCCCTTATCACTGGCCGTTAAAGGAAAAATCTAGTCAAATCTAAAAAGGAAAATATCTACTAATGGGACGAAATTTTATTAAATTCTTTCGGTATATATTTTCAATCATGCAAATTAAATTTATTGAATGCAATAATAATTATTTCAGTAATATTATTCATTTAAATTTTTGCATTAGATTGATGTCTATTTAAGGCTAAACAAGACGGGCTCCAACAACATTTCTCTTCTGTGTTGTACTAGCGGTTGTTGTTTGTGTAACTGCTAAGAAGAACCCTACGAATAATCAGTTAACTGCATATCACAATATACATTGTTATTTTATCATATTTTCTATTTATCAATAAATAAATAAATAATTAAATAAATTTTTTGTTCATATGACATGATCTCACGTGAAACTTTTGAGGAGTAGTTGAATACTTAATCATCAAAACGGGATACTAGAGATCCAGACACTAGAGCGCGCGCAACAACTCTGCTTAAATGCAACAAATAAAAATGAACTTGTTAAATTAGCGAAATGAATCTAGCCATCAGCAGATGACCACCAGCTTACATACAAAAACAAAAATATGACCAAAATACACATATCGTTTCTCCCTGGAATAAGATAGGGCATTTATTTTTTTAACTCTCTCAAAAGGGATTCCTATTTTAGAGTGGAGCCTTATTTTTCCAAAGTGGTTTACTAAGGCATTTTTTAATTTCAAGGACATATTCATGAATTTTTTTATATAATCATTAACTATGACTAATTTCTGCTTTATTTCCATCATTTAGTTTTTAAAATTAATTTTCATCCGTTTTACGGCACTTCAAATAATAGAATTTATGCATGGTACGATCGACGCCATCCAATGAGCGAATGATCAGCGCTGAGAAGATTGGTTTTTAGTGGCCTTTTTACCCCACCCCTCCCTCAAAAAAATTTCACAATTTTTAATACAGAAAATGCATTTTAAGAATCAACAGGATACAATTCTGCAAATTGAGACCAAAAATGGAAATAAAACATCAGGTCCATCGAATTGGCGGCGCTAAAGAAAATCACACAAATAACGCAAAAACAGATCTACAATTATTATGTTCAAGCATTTTTTTAAACTATAGTATGAAGCGAAATGTCTGAAAACTTTTCTTTTTTTCTCTGCCGTCTCTTTTTTTTTGCATATTATTTCGTTATTATTCATATTCTTTAATCAGTGGAGGATGCCCGTTAAACACGGTACGTTGACAAAAGACTGACACCCAAAGGACCAACAAATCAGAAGACCAAAACTATTTTTTTTTGAAACACGCTAAGCCAAGACTTTAAAAAAAAATTTTTCTGATATATATGTAATGACTTAACGAATAAATGTGACTGAAACTGAACCAACAGAAAAGTTTGTTTCTTGAGTAAGTTTCGTCATTTTTAGCAAAACTTTTTAGAAAATTTGAATTCTAAGGACAAATTTACAAGTTCTGGAAGTCCTCTACTAATTTTTTGAAAATGGCGAGTTCGTTGCACTGCTTTTAGGGACTAATTATTTACTTCCAAAAATTTAATAGTTTTCTTTTCAAGGAAAAGGAGTCTTATTTTAGAGAGGGTCTTATTTAGAGAGAATACGGTATTTCAGCCTAAAACGGAGTTTTAGTTAATTTTGTGCTTGATCATCGAATCGTCAAAGTAACTTCCCATTAATTATTATTTGTTAAAGGATCTTCCAGGTGCAATTTTGTTCACGTGCATACTATTAGTAATCGGTTCAACTTTTACAGTGATCGGCGCCATCATCGGTGTGGCTTTTTTCGCTTTCTTGAGTGATTGGACAATTGGCAAAACATAGTCTTCAATGAATTGACGTCGAAAAGTTCTGAAAAAAATTGTTTACAATTCATACTATTTCTAATAAATAATTTGTTTGAATTTTTGATTTATATTCAATATATTAGGATAATTTAACAATCACAGAGGTACCCAGAAAGTTGGGCCTTTTAAGCCATTTTTGACACGAAATCCTGAGCTTATATGTGTATATATAAACATATACTTAAAACTTGTAAATAATCATGCTATCATCTGATACCAATTCCATATAGGGTTTCTAATTGAAAAATTAAATTTAAAAATTGCCAAAAACGAAAGAACTTTCCGTACACCATTGTTGATCCTGAAACATTAAGAAACTTGTTTCTCCAAAATTGTAAAGTAATTTAATTGACAATCATAAAAATCATTTATTTTATTTATTTTCTTTTTGGTCCCATTTCCCTCCCTTTCTTTGTCCAAACTTCGATTCATTCTTCCCCCTTCTTCGATCCAATTTCGGCCAAACTTTTCCCCTGCGGTCAAAATTTTGGTCCATCGTTTCCTTGTTTTTGATAACTATTTTCGGCCAGTGTTATCCGCTTCCGAATTGACCCTTTCACCTGCCCTTTAAACCCAGCCATTCACGGTGCTATGTCGTTTCAGCCAAAAATTCAAAAATAAATAAAAGGCACCCAAAACTTTTTTGTTAGACCTGTTAGATCAAAAGTATAAAAGGAAAAGTTGTGCTGATTCCGATAGTGTAATTATTTTCTGAAATTTCGACAAAAAGGACAAAATAAATCGAAATATCAAAAATTAGTTTTTTTTCTAAATTTTTTTATATTATCAGAATCAGCATAAAATTCTGCACAAAATTCCTTTTATACTTTTAGTCTGAGAGATCTAATAAAAAAGTTTTCTGGGACTTATTTTTTTGTACTTTTCGCTGAAACGTTCACTTTTCGCTGAAACGACTTATTATATGTAGCTCTTAGACCACATGTGCATGACGACATGTGGTCTTAGAGCACGATGACATGTGGTCTAAGTTCGTTTCTCCACAAAAAACGCAGAAAATTATGATTGATTTTTTTCATATAAAAAACATGAAATTCTAGAATTTTCGAGAAGGATTTTTTCTATGTACATATTATTGCCATTTGAACTTTAGCTTAAGTTGATTTAAAGAAGTTTTTAGTTATTTGATTGGCCAAGATAGCGGTTTTTTTGATATTTCATACCACTTTCATGATGATACAAATTGCCAAATAAATTGTTATTGTAGCAAATGGTAGGCCGAAGTTGATATAGTACAGGAAAAAGTTGTTTATATACGAATTGTATGTGTCCCACCATGGTAAACATTTGTTGCCGCATTTTATGTCGAAAAAGAGGTCCAAATTTGGTTTAATTATGCGAGGAAAGCAAATGACAAAATGGACGACAGCCAGCACATACATAATCTAAAAAGTATGGACAGTAAAATCCTTATTTAGCCCTTTTTGGGTGTCAGTCATTCCTTTCCAAAATTTCCAAAATTAAGACCTTAAACTGCTATAGGAAAAGTAGTATGAACAGGGAAAAAGAAATCAGACAACAATATGTTTTAACAATATGTTTATATTATTTTCATGCTTTCGCATCATAAAATTGAGGAGCTAAAATAAAAGTTGAAATTCTCTTATTTATTCATATAATGCTAGAAAATTGTGAAAAATTGACAATTTTAAATTATCAAAATTTTCTTCAGCGACTCCTATCGTTGCCGCCGGCACTCCTTAATACAGTGGAAATTCCCTCACAAAGGGTGTTTCTGAATTGAAAAATTCACAAATTTCTTAAATAAAAGGGTCTTCGATTAACACACAAGTTGAAACTCTAATAAGTTGGGATTTATGGTCTAGTTATTGATTTTACAAAATACAAATGAGTTTTAATACTTTATATGGGGAAATAAAAAAAACTATTGTTAAGAAATTTCATTGAGTTGAGGGATGTCGGTGGACCCGATTTGGGCCGCCGTAGAAATTTTTTTAAATTTTGACCCTATTTATTAAGAAAATTTGGCACTTTTTTGTCAGATTTTGACCTAAAAATCATCAAAAGAAAAATCCTAATTTTGGATCATTGTTGGATCAGTCAAAAAAGTGATCCGGTTTATCACAGTTTAATTTTCAAGCTCTGATCCTGAGAATTCAAAAATGATCTGATTATGATCTGATCCAGGAGCTAAAGGGGCGGTACTTGTGTACTGGTAGTTTATGTACCACTATTTTTTTCAAAAAAAATTTCTCCCGTTAAAATCATCCAAAAAACGACTTTCTAGGATGATTTTTGTCGCTAACTCCGATTCTAACATCTATTTTGAATTATGTAATGCGGCATCCCGTCTAAGCACATGTAAATTATCAAATTGAGAAAAATAGTTTACTTGATAATTATTGTAGCAACAAGTTTAGTTTATAATATCAGCAAAAAAGAAGAAGCTTACAATTCGATAAAACTAAAATTTGACAACATTTATTGGAAAAATAGGCCCGACCAAAGTGGAACCCGACCCGATTGAATTCTGTCCCCCTATATTCTGAATATGGAAATAAATTCGAACTTTTTTGTGCTTATCAGCTAGCTTACATCCCAATATGTTTTAACTGACTATATATATTTTTGCAAAATTATGGCCTTTGTAATAAGTTCAAGAACTTTTTGCACACCCTGTAGAACCCGCAAACAAATATGTGTATGTGTAATGCCGCATTATAAAATTCAAAATGGACGTTAAAATCTGATTCAGCCTCAAAATTACACCTAGGGGAAAATTTAAAGAGAATTATTAAAAAAAATATTTCTTGACGTCGGCGTCAAAAAGTGGCGTCAGTTACGTCAAAAAAATATTTCTTGATGTCGGCGTCAAAAAGTGGCGTCAAAATGAACATAATGTTCGGATTTTGCGTCAAAATTATACTGGGAAAGTCGTTTTTAGATGATTGGTAGGAAATTTTTTGAAAAAAAATTGTGGGACATAAACTACATTAGTACCAAAGGGACAAAAGATAGAGCATAAAAAATTAAAAATCACTCTTTTTAAAATCTTTTATTACCTTTTTCGTCACTCTCTCCCATTTGTTTTCGCCTTCTCCATAATCGGAAAAAATAAACATTTTTATGAACACACTAAGTCGATTGATTGCCAAAAGCAAATTCAGGAAATATATGGATGAATAAACGAAATAATCCAAAAACGACAACACCTTAATAGAATTTATCCCAGAATTAGAATTAATCACACTGAGAATTGATTAAACCATAGTATTTAATGTTATTTAAAAATTTTATTTAGAACTTTTCTTTTATATCTAGGACTTAGCCCTTAAAATCGGAAAATAAATTAACAAAAAATAATGGTTAACTCGTGTAAAAACATAAATCCTTACAAATATTGTTCGCAAGATTAATGTCCGAAATTGAACAAAAACTTGTGCTAGGTCGTTTCATGCTTGCTTGAAACCTGTCTCCCAAAANATTTTTTTAACCAAAATATGTTTCACCCGCATTGTCATGAGCTGCAATGGAAGTGCAACTGACGTAATGCAAAAGTTTGCAATCACAAAATCGGGAATCTCATCGGCCATATTTTAGTATAAATTCCTGAAATTCAGTTTGCACATTTGTTAAATGGGCCGAATAATGCGCATTTTCAAACGGTGCTAGGTCGTTTGAATTTTTTTTTCGAAAAAATCAAACGCGCTTATCGATTTTGAATTTTTCCGAAAAACACCGACTGAACAACCTTAATATTAATAAATCAAAACTGGCCGACTTTAATCGAAAACGAGCGGAATTTTATTTCATTTTTCCGAAAATTTAACCTTTTAAATTAAATTTATTTATACTATCACCAAAACTTCGACGAACTTTTACAGAATAATCGCAAATCAACATTTGTAATTGAGCCGTGTAAATGACAGCTGGTATTTCTTTCGGTAATCTAATGATTTTTTGACATTCGATACCTTTTTATAATTCATTAGATTATATTCCAACTTGGCAAATTATATAGGCTCGCAGGGCATTTTGCTATTTAGCAAAAAAGTGATCATTTATTAATTTAGCCATCATCGGGAAATGTTTCTTTAGAAAATTTGGTTATTTTCAATTTAATTAATTTGATATATCACTAATGGCACATAATAAACTGACATGCTGAGGAATGAATGATAGTTAACTTGGTACTCAATGCCAACTTTCCACCATGCTGATGAGTCATTTGTCCAAAAGTGTCATGTCAATGGTGTATTTTCTTGTACTACAGGTTTTGCCATAAAGAATCTTTCAACCCGTTTAAAAAATCTATATTTTGAAGCGAAATTATGTGAATTATTTTCGCTGCCCCACGATTCGTCTAAACCACGATTCGTCTAAGCCATGATTCGTCTAAACCACGATTCGTCTAAGCCATGATTCGTCTAAACCACGATTCGTCTAACCAGCCAAAAAGTCACGATTCGTCTAAACAGCAAAANAAAAAAAACCATGATTCGTCTAACCGAGAAAAAATCCAAAATTCTCCATTAATACATGCCAGTTGCGGCTTCTACATGACATTTTGGTGGGTCTACATGCCATTTTGTGGGACCTACATGCCATTTTGCGGCTTCTACATGAAATGTGTTTTTTGAATTTTTAGACGAATCGTGGCTTTTTGGCTGTCTAGACGAATCGTGGTTTAGACGAATCATGGCTTAGACGAATCGTGGTAGCGCCATTATTTTCATTTGGAATTTAAAGACTTTTTGTTCCTTTGGCATTTAGAGACGAATAAAAGACATTCTGTCCAATCAGACGTGTAAAGATAAAGAGAAAGACTACGTCCAAACTCAAAACTTTTGCTTCAAGATATAGATTTTTTTGAATCCTACTGTTTTCTGAAAGATTCTTTTTGGCGATGAGTGTATGTCATATTTTCAATAAAATCAATAAAAAAATTCAATGTAGCCCTTTGTATTTTGGCCTTTTTTCGACTGATTTTTATTCCTTTTGATGTTGACAAAATTTATCAAATGCCAAAAAAATTCATTCCATTTTTTATTTACAATTTTTCAACAAAATTTTTTTTAACTCATTCCAACATAAATCAATAGCATCACTTTTCTGGAAACATTCTACCACAGTATTTTCTAAGCAATAAATAAATTAAAATATATTCTTTTTATATTACAAATAACAAAATTTAAAAATTTTTAGAAAGATTTCAATTGGATTTAAAAGGTGCACTTAAAAAAATGTAGCACAACACATCAATAATTTTATTAATAGGCATTTTTTGTTGGCGTTGAGGCATTCACAGAATATGATGTCACATTTAATTCGTTCTGCTTCGCTCGTCGCATATCACGTCGCAAAAACTGATCAGAAAAACTGTTTATTTGTTGAATAAAAAATCTACTGAGGAACGCACAAAAATTCGATGATTCTCATTCTTTTACTTACAAGGGAAGGGTTAGAGTTGTGAATCGCGGATCAATTCGAGACCCGTACAATATTGTAGAGCATCCACAAGTTCCGTTGTAAATTTTAATATTAGCAGCCCTCGTCCACGAGAAAAAAAGTTATGAGTATTTCTTGATCCGCGATCCGCGCGGGTCGAGGGCGTGCGAGTGAAGGCGCGCGCGAAAAATGCCAAAAAAGGATGGCCTAATTTTGATTATGCACATGATAACTCATCACAAAATGTTCAAAGCATAAAAATGCTCTGAAATAAGCACAACGAATAATTGATAATTTTCCACATTCACATTTTTCTATTGGATTGAAATCGAGTAAAACAAAATTGCACGGGAGTGCGAAATTTCATGTTGTAGATAGTAAGATTTTGTAAATAGTAGGATTATTCGTGTTTATTCAGGCAGACACTCATGCCATATTCAAACTTTAAAAATTAGGCCATCCTTTTTTGGCAAATAATCATTCATTTTTCGCGCGCGCCTTCACTCGCACACCCTCGACCCGCGCGGATCGCGGATCAAGAAATACTCCTAACTTTTTTTCTCGTGGACGAGGGCTGCTAATATTAAAATTTACAACGGAACTTGTGGATGCTCTACAATATTGTACGGGTCTCGAATTGATCCGCGATTCACAACTCTAACCCTTCCCTTGTTAGTTTAGATCGTTGATTTTTTCAAATAAATTGTAATTTTTTTTTTCATCTCTTATTGTCTGACACTTGATTTTTGGACAAACGCCCCATTGATACTTTTGGACAAATGACATAGCACCACTTTCCACTTTTGATTCCATAAAAAAGCATAAATTTCAGATTTTTTTTTAAATTATTTTTTTTGCTTTATACCTAGAAGGAAAAAATGATAAAATTATGTTAATAAAGGCACTATCTTAATAATGAAAGGGCGTAACAAATGAAGTCCTCGTCGAAGTTCAGTTCTTATTTAAACCGTCTGGAACGGAAGACGGATGTGAAGCACGAACATGAAAGGAAGTAAGTACAAAAGAAGAAAAAAAACATTCGTATGAAAGTAGTAGAAATGTTTAGTACGGTACTAGGACATTAAAAAATATGCCAAATGGGGCGTTAAAAAGTGCGAAATGCAAAATTTTTTTGTTAAACTTGTTGGGTCGAAAGCATAAAAAGCCATTGTGCAGAATTTTATGCTCTTGTTAGGTCGAAAGCATAAAATTGTGCAGAATTTTATGCTCTTGTTAGGTCGCAAGCATAAAATTGTGTAGAATTTTATGCTCTATGTTCTGTTATTTTTAGTTTTTCGAAATTCGAACAAAAAATTCGAAATTTCCCTTAAAAACCTTATTTTTCGGTATTTCGGGAAAATTTCGAATTTTTGTTCGAATTTCGAAAAACTAAAAATATTTGTAGATAAATTCTGCACAACTTGCTTTTTATACTTTTGTTCTAACTGGTCTAACAAAAAAGTTTTCGGCCATGCTCTTGCATTTGGAACTTTTTTTAACGCCCGTTTAGTACACCTTTGATCGAGGGCCGGTAATGGCATAGGTATATTAAGATGTAGATTGTGTCACATACATATGTACAATTCTAAACGGGCACCAATTGTCACGCAAACTCAAAGCCAATCCAATTTTTGATTTTCAGAATTGAAAGTAGACCACACCTACTTTTCTATGTACATGATTGTTTGTACTAGGTATCTACGTCTGCAAAATTGAAAAAAATTGGTATGAATTGGTATGAAAATTGTTCTGCCACGGCTCTATCATGATCTCTTCGAATTCCATGAAAGTTTTGAATTTCCCTTAAAATCTTTGATTTTAAACAAATTTTCAAGGAATTCGAAATTAAAAAGATGTATACATTAGGTATATACGGTAGTATCATCTCTGAATTGGTCACCTTTGATTCAATCCCTTTGTCAACAACTTTATTATTGAAGGTTGGGATAAATGTATATATTAGCTTAAATTGTTATTATTTTTTGGTAAATAAATTTACTTGTTAATTCAAATCTCTGTTTTGCTTAAAAAATCAAATATTGCTAAAATTATAATCTTAGGCCATAATTATTAGTCTTTGTCAAGTTTAAATATTTTTTTGAAAGGATATTTTGGTTTTTATTTTTTTATAATTTAGCAGTTTTTAGTGAAATGAGCTTCAAATATTTAAATAATAAAAATTATATGTATATATTTATTTTTCTTCTAATACAATTGGTCGTCAATTTTGGCACCAGAATGTAGTTATTGCCATCTTGAAAATTTATTTATGAGTCCCATAACATGATTTATACCATTACATATTTTGAAGAAACAAATGATCAAAATGCGAATGTTACCTATTTTAATCCAATCATCCGATCAATTTGATGGTGATCACTAAACCCAAACTTTTAGGTGCCAAATATATAGTTCGTCAAATAAATGTAAATAAAAAATATATAAGAATTATGACATAGAAATCCGGGCTCTGTTATCATTACTTAGCCCTCATTTATTCCAGCGCCAATAGTCATTCTTCATCTTCTCATCATTTGGCCATTGGTGGTGGCATCGGCAAGTTTTTCAGAACCCCAGTGATTTTGACATTGACAGGTGGTAATGGTGGAGACAAAGGAACGGCATCAGGCACTTTATCACAATTGTCTAGATTAAAAAAATTATTAAAATTTCCTTGGGTTTTTGATTTTGTGCTATGTCGTTTCGGCCCAAATTGCAAAAATGGATAATGCCTTCATGTGCGTAAACCACAAAATATTTACATTTGTTATAGCCGATTTTGAATTTCAGCCGAAGTCGACTTCGGCTAGCCGATCTTGAATCCATGATCCGAACAATGCCAAACATTGGCCAAACATGGGCGATAAAATGGTTTGAAACCAAAAACTAACTGTCAAAATTGGAAAGTTTCAAAACATCTTGTTCATACGTACATGGTTAAAACATCATCTATATGTTTTTATCGATGTTTTGATGTTCCGATGACGTAATTGGTTCAGATGAAGAATATGTTTCGAAACTTTCAGAAAGTGTTGTAAAGGGTGCTATGTCATTAGTTAAAACCTCATGCGTTAGTTAAAAAACCACCATAACCTAAAGGCTTCTCCAAAAACTTTTTATTAAAGCTTGCTAGGCCAAAATTTCCAGCGATAAAATTGTGCAGAATTTTATGCTCAATCTTTTGGTATTTTTAGTTTTTTTGAAATTCTAACTAAAAGTCCGAAATAACCCCCTAAAACCCTAGTTTTCGACATTTTGAAAATTTGCATTTTTTTGGCCGAATTTCAAAAAACTAAAAAAACCAGAAGATAGAGCATAAAATTCTTAGAGCATAAATAGAGCATTAAACAACTTTATCTCAATAATAGCCATGTTTGGCAAATGTTTGGAAATGTTCAGATCATGGATTCAGGATTGGTTCCCTGAATCGACTTATGAATAGCCTTTTACCTTGTAATTACTTCAATAAAACCCTCGCTACAAAAAGGCCCCTCCCTTAATGAACCCCCCTCTAGAAAAATTAAAAAAAATTAAAGAAAATAACCAACAAAAAACCCTCAAGAAAATCCCTCGTGGGCTTTCATAAATTTCATTAAAAAAAGCTAAAAAAATTTTTTTGACTAAGGTTGAAAAATAATGCCCTCATCCTCGCCGATGTGGTTGAAAAATAAGATCCTTCCCTCCAAAAAGGCCATTCCCCCCTCTAATGCCTAACCCTCCAGCAGAGAGGTATTGAACACAATAAACCCTCCAAAGAGGTATTGAACAATAGACCCCAGCAGGAGGTTAGAGGTAATAATAC